>JAQFZQ010000153.1:0-46465 GCA_034696005.1 Glomeris marginata | reverse complement strand
CAGCGCCGATTTTACGAACATAAGTTTTGGAAATGCAAAAAAATGTATTTTCCCACCCTCAAAACGTAAAAATTGTGTTCTCGCCTTAAGGCATTACGTTGCAACTTATTTCATTACTACTAGAAGTCCGCTCAAAAAATTAAATGTCCACTGACATGCACATGTGCGATTTTAAAGACAGTGTAAACAAAACTTCGAAAATTATACAACAAAAATAGGCTTGAAAGTGCATCATGTGCTCTACTAAAGTTGAGGCAACATTTAAAAGCCCAATAAAATCACTTTCATGTAAAACAAATTTCCATTCCTTAATTTTCCATGTAATCATTTCATCATATGTGGGGGAAAATGTTTACATTGGAGTCAACATGATGAATCCTCACTTCCCTTAAAATTACTGTTGTCATCACAAGCCACATATTTCCAGGAAATGTTGTTCACAGTACAGGAAAGAAAACAACCTCCACATTTTAATCCCCCACCCCCCTAAGAAACAAAAACAGGAACTAATCTTCAATTTGATTAGGCAGCGATGACATTATATTGCAGGAAAAAAGATTAAGTATCTTGTTAGCTATGATTTCTAAAGAAGTAGTATGTTAACATTGCAGTGTTTACTCTTGTGAACTCGATGACAATTCCAAGAGCTTCACCCTGGCCGAAAAACATGCTTTTTGCGACCATGGAATAAGCTTTTGGAAACGTCCTTCATCTTCTTGAACCCCTTCACTGAGGCTGACATTACACAAGATTAATGTATTCCACTACTGCATATTTTAAAATACAGCCTACAATACCAGACGGCCTTCAAGTCCCACAATTACTACTTTTCAACCAGAGCCAGTTATCATTTTGCATGTTGTGTTGCAGACCCTTTGTGCCAAGATACGTGCACACACGTGGTAGTGACTATTAGTGTTTTCAGTGCTCGTCTTAGTGGCGCCTGATATAAGAAAAAATAGCCACATCAGCACATTCTTGACAGCTATAGTTACACTACAGGAAAAAGTTCAAGGACATTCATCAAAAGATGTCTGTGAAAGCATGTGCACGCTGCAACCACGTGTTCTTACACCTTATTACACACTATGTCCACTTAATTCAACGTCAATAAAAATGTCACACATAGTAAATTCCATCATTAAAACGCAATTAAAATCGGCATTAGTTCATATAATTCCATGAACTTTATGGTGTTAATGAACTGATTGAAATATATATCTTGGTATTAGTTATAAACTTAGTTGATGGAGGACTATTAAATGAAATCTGGGCATAGTATTTCAGTATTCCTTCATTCTGTATGGATGCTGAGGAGATTGCTTGAGTTTTTTAAATTGTTATATAATATCAGGCACCACCATTGGATGAAACACATGTACTACACGTGTCAGAACACATGGACTTTATGAATGTTAGCAACATGTATGCACTTAATGTATTTATGCAATTCAGATATATTGCAGATGTTTAAAAACCTGTGTCAATTACTTAATGAACAATTAAAAGCAATATAATAAAAGAAAAACCCTGAATTATCTCTATCAAAGCTGTTGTTTTCTTTTTAAAAAATTGTGAAAACAGCCACTTTTAGAAGAAAAAAATTTGGAACAGTCTGCAAAACTGCAAAACAAATATATCAACATATAACACCCCAATCTATATTAATAGCACTCAGTCTGGACTGGGGTACTTGCAGAAAATTAATGGGCAGTAAAGGTATTCTGATGACTAATGGATAATGTAAGCTGTTCTGTAAGGTTTTTCTGGGTAACTATCTACTACTTGCTGAAAAATTGATTTTGTACATTGAGTGTCTTGAATATTAGTTACACATAACTATATAGGGTATGTATAGTTATATGTAACAGTATAATGCACAAAGTTTAAATTTACGTTGTCATAAAAAAGTGTTCGAAAGTTGCAATTTAAATTCCAAGAAACGTGATTATATGAATGAATAAGAGGATATAGACTTCACATTAATGGAAGGCAAGAGGAAAAGCTCACAAGGAAAGACTTGCATGAAGAACAAATAGCATTTCCTCGTCAAAGCAAACATACATCCTGCAAGGTTAACTTTAAAATATAACATTAATCCATAATCTAGTCTTAATTTCCCTCGCCATTCACAGAATTCTGAAGCTAAAATGATATCAGGGCAAGCACATTTCGAATTTAAATAAAAAACAGACGCTATGTCATTGTCCAAAAGGTCACACAAACGTGAAGGGAATAATGATCAGAGAATAAATCTAGACACATTTATCGTTGCCTCATAACTCAGTCTGCAACAATGAAACCTTGTAATACTGGTAGGTGGAATGAATAAAAGCTGAGGAAATGCTTGAAGTAATGTAGGACGTGATAGCTGAACCTAACATAACCATGTGAGCGGTGTTTCTTAGATATGCTCGGACAGAATGAAAATGTATTTAAATAGCAAGCAATGAGTTTCTTTTAATGTTTAAGTATTTTAACACGGACCACTGGACCATGCATATCGCATTGCGGCAGGCTTATTTCTTTAAAAAGAGAAACAAAATGACATTATCGTTAATTTAAAAGTTCTTTCAAACCAATATTTGTAATCAAAAGGACATTTTGGAACGACTGTCGGTGTCTGTAAAGATTTTGCAAAACTTCATAATGAAGCAATTCTTTAACTTATTGCATCACAATGTGCAACAAATCATCTGTGATACAATATACGTACAATACGTCAGGTAACAACAGCCTCTTAATTGGCCCAACTAGGTTGCCCCTGTCAAGTACCTATACCCTCCCCATAATATTGAAAAAAAACGGCCTACGGTGTTCGTAATCAATTTAAAAACGCAATTTAATCTAAAAGTTGCAAAGAATTGCACGCGGTTAAATTTACACCATTGTATTCAAAGATATATCTCGCATACTCTTTGAAAACACTTCCGCGTTTCTTAATTGTCACATATAAATTCCACCACTCTTAGTTCAACCCATTTAGACACGATTACATATTGAAATTATTCACTGAAGGTGCAATGCAATGCAATAGGTTTAGAGTTTGGTATAAAAAATTGTCCACAGTGGGAAACCCCAATTGTTAAGTTCAAATAAAAACCAACAACCACGTGCTTATTTGATGTACTGTGATGCAATCGTATGACAAACACATGTTAATCAGCATAAAACAATGGCAAAATAAGGGAGTGTACATAAAGTGAGTTACATCAAGGAATACTAATACGTCTGAGACGAAATATCAATGATTTGTTTTTTCTAATAGTATAAACCTTGATTGTATTAAATGCAACCATTAATTTACACATCCTTCCAATTATGTTTATATTGTGCGAGTGCATCAAACAAGTCATTTGACAAATAGTCAACAAAAAACAGTACTAATGAATATAAATTCCCAACAAAAAATATAGTGTGTATTTTGAAGAATGAAAAGTGCCATTTTATGGGAAAAATTACGTTATTTTTTGTTAGGGTTCGGTTGCAATATGTTAGGTATAAAATGTCTGTACAGATATGGTAAAATGCATGCTCAATTCCTTAAAATTATTATACAAATGAAAACACAGGCCTTTTTGATGAACATTCTCTCTTTATCTTGCTACTTTCATCCATCTCATCTTCCATTGTTGGAATGTCAAGCCAAATACTTTGTTGACGAGCTCGAAGTTATGCACAGGGTTTTCCCACCTGTCATCGCAAGAAAAAAAAATAAAACCCATTAATTATTATAGATCAGACAGATCATATTAAAAGAACTGGATCATTTTGCAAGTATTCACCACTCAGTCAAAGTTCGTTCCAATTTCATGATGGCAACAAAACTATCATCAGACCGTTTCAACCCAGCATTCAGCTTTGGTAGTTGTATTTCCCTTTTCTTCAAGTCACATCCCACAACCTTCCGTAAAATAGCTGCAAATTTATATGGATTACAGAGAGAACAAATTCGTACATTGATCCATTGATTGGTCCAAATCATACATACATTTCACACGCTTGCTACTTGCTCCAATTTGGTCCATTCCCATCACAGATTCACAGTAATTCAATAATTTCACCAAGCATTCAAGTTCTTGGTTTGCCTCAACCATTTTTGTAGCCTGATTTGATGGATTCTGAAATTTCACCGCACCTAATGTAGAATCCATTTCAGTTGGAAAACGCGACCTGCATGTTCAAAAATTATGCACGTAATTAAATTTTTGGCACACTACCACAGCAAACTCGGCATGAGAATCTTACCCACGGTTTATCCAATTATCCAACATCATTGAATTCCAAGCCTTGAACACTGCATCGGTGGGTTGCCAAGACTTCAGCCCATTCTTTGTACGGAACGGAACATCAAAGTTAACAGAATCACAGGCAGTTGTTGCCTGTAAAATGTAAAGAAAATCATGCAAATTATAATCCCATGTAAAACAAATTATACAACGCATACAAGTACCTCAGATCTCAATTCCTTTAATCTATACAGGACTTCGGAGCTATCCATTATTAGATCTTTGACAATGTGGTATTTCTGGGAAAAACAATAGTCGTAACATAAATTGTAAATTAACAATTTATGACTTATAACTCCATGTAAATATGCAATAATCAATTGAACATTTAATACCTGCATGTAATTAAGGGATGAAATTGTTTCTTGTTTTTCTTGAATTAACTGTATGGCTTCACTGCACTTATTTTTGTAATGTGCACTTGCAAAAATTGTCTCCTCTAAATATTGTTTTGCTGCTTTAGTGGCCGCAACATGTATTTTTGCATCAAGAAACTCCCTACAAATCAGGTTTTAAAAAAGATTGTATCCTAATATGAGAAAAAGTGAGAGATTTAACTCGCTATTAGTTTCCACTACTAACCACTCTTTGTTTCGGTCAGATGAATCTCTTGGCAAAGTTGATTTTTCTCTTAGTCTTTTCAGCCTGTGTTGCATTTGTGCTTCAGCTTTTGCAGCCATTGTTTCTTGCTCCAGAAATTGATAGAATATATCGTTTCGATGCTGTCTTGCAAGCTGAAAAAGCCTCTAGCGATGTTAGCAAATTTAGAGATTTCACTGCATTTTTAAATAAATAACCAAACTATATGGCATACCCGTAAGAGCACCTTCTCTCGTTCTGCCATAGCACTCCAAGTTGCAGCATCAGTCTTGTCATCCAGCTCAGCCATTTGTCCGCACGTCATTTCACCAACATCAATCACAGCTGATATTATGTCTTCAATACGATACGTTGAAAATATTTTATCCATTAAATTACCGCATATTTCCTTATCTCGGCTGAAAATTATTCCAAAATTAATCATGCTTGATATACATACTAATGCGACAAATATACATGATAACAATGCACTTACAATTCATAACTTCTATCCAAATTATCTGCAAACACAACTGAACTCATCTGTCCAAGCTTCTGCACATCTTCCTGTATTAATTACATAACAGTACGCTTTATGTTATTAATTAATGTACTTTATTCTCACTATTTTTCAGTAACCAGTACTTACACTGAGAGATTTCAGCACATTATTTGTTCGCTGGTTATCACCTATTGAACTATAAGTGTGTGTGTGTGTGTTATTATTTAAATGCAAACGCTTTATAAAGAATATTACGTGGCAGGTTATTTCTGTGTCTTTTACCTATACAAGAAAATCTCCTTTTGTTGTTGCAGAGATGACAGTTTATTACCAGCTGCTTCGGCGGTCGAATGATGTGATGAAACCAAGGTTTCCAGAAGTGAATTGTTCATGTCCAATGCTTCAATCCTGTCCACAACTACCCGTATCTCACGTTCTATCATATATAAATAAATTATTTAAAATGTGTACGTTTATCAAGCTAAAAAAGTATAGTGATTCATTAAGTTCACTCTTTCACTAAACCTTTTTCCATGACAGCATCAGATAAATGTCTAACTTCATCCTCTTCAAGTTGCAATGCCATTCGGGAACATTCCAGTTCAGAAAGATGCCGAGATTCTAACTTATTTAATGCAAAATCCTGTAGGAAAATATGTAATATGAAATTTTCGATCTGCTCCTTTAAAAGAGAATTTAAAAAAAGACTCAAAACTTACAGCAGTTGATGGATTGCCTTCTAATTTCCGTTGTAACTGAACATTAATCCTGACTTTATTCGCAGCATCGAGGGACAGTACGTGATTGATCACGAATTCCCAAATATCGGCCAAATGGCCCATGGATATTCTGCAGAAATGAGGATTTTTCATCAATTACACATACATATTCGAAAGTACGCGCGCTCATTCATGGTACGCGTTTATACCTTTTAAGAGCATCTTCTGACAAAACCGTTTGCTCTTTCCATTTCATTTCTTCTATTGCCCATCTTCGCAAGCGAACTGACAACTCTTGTGAGTTCTCTAAACATCGGGACGGACGTACCGAATTCAAAAACGATGCGTCCATCCGCAATATTTACCGACTGCAAAATCGGTTTTGGTTTGCGCAGAGACTTTATCACAGCGCATGCGCGGCGAGCGGTGTGTCCTGAACACGTACGTTTGTCCCTTGTCAACGAATCACTGTCGCAATAAAACTACATTACGAATTAGTATTATTATAGTCATCACGCACATCTTTTTTTCAATAATTTTATCGCGCATACGTACGTGAAGAAAATCGTGAATAAATTAAAACAACGCAGCACGGCTCCGAAAATAACTTGTAACGCGTTTGGCCGAAGCGCCTTTACTTCATTCTCCGGCGATTGCGTAATTTCTGTAAAGTGCCGTCGCCGCGAAATTCAAAATTTACATATCATACGATCTTTGGATTTCGTGATCGAGAATGTTCCCAGAAGTCAGCTTTCGTAATACCGAAGTCCAATCGCATAAATTATGTACAAACGCGCTTTTATTGGTCACGTGACTTGATGAAAAGCCTATATAAATCGGTTGTTAGGACGGCTCGATCCAGCACTTGACAGCACGTTCTCCGGCCGGAAAGTACATAGGATGGATTTTTCGTTCCCGTACATACAGTTTAGTAATGTCCCTACGGTATTATAAAAGTAATTTTATTATTGGGTTAAATTTATATTTTGGTGGATTTCTGTGAGAGTTTCTGCTGTGTAACTTGTGTTAATTTTGGTGACAAGATGACTTGGCCCGTTAGATTTTGATTTTTATATATATATACCTATACTAACTTAACACGTTTACTTTTTTGATGCGTAAATTAAGAGTTTTAAAATGGCGTAGTTGGGATATATAGGGTTAAAGTAGAAAGACAGGCGATGCGAATATACTGCATGTATTAACAACCCAATCGTCATCGAGTCACCGTAGTCTTCATTCATGTATACCCAGTTAATTTAAATGAAGCTGGTATTAAACCCAGGAGTATTTAATAGACTTAAAAGTAAATTTGTGTACACATGGAACGATAAATCCTCCTCGCTGCGATGGCGGAGAGGAGGGGACCACAGCCGCCACCTGCTGGGCTTCTTCGGCTAACGGCCATCACCGATCGTCGCCAAGGTAAGCTTGTACATTCTAAAATTTCATAAATATTCTATAAATGGCAAGCAACTGATGTTAATATTTTCTATTTCAGAAGATGGGCCTAACAAGGGATGAACCATTCATTCATGGGGGCCAACCGGCCTTGGATGGGTTGTAACAGTAGGAAGTTTGTTGTGGTGTTTATAAGTGATCTCAAAACACATTGCATTTTGGTGGATTGATTTATTCTTTGCAGTGGAATAGTCGTTTCTATTTGCTTAATGGGTTTAAATTAAAGTTAAACTAATGGTAAAACTATAAAAAGAGTTCTAAGATATTGCCATACACTTGATCAGCTCTACTATTAAAATAACTAACTTAATTGCATGGGTATTTAATTTTTTTTCGCATCGCCTGCACTGGAGAAAGGGTTTAAATTGGCTTTTGGCACGTTAGATAAAGCAATTAAAGCGCTTTGTATTAAATAGTTGAGGTATATCCCATTCCCTTTGATTAGTTATTATAGTACGCTAACTATATTTGCATGTGTAAGTAAAACTAATTCCCTTTCGCGAATAGAAGAGCATGATCACTATAATGGCAATACATGAACTCTGTAATAAAAAATATAGTTTTCCACTGAATTAATTGTATGTAATGCCCAATTTTGAAGGTAATTAATTTAACAAATTGAGTGTGATTGTAATATTTGTTTCATGTGCGTTATATTTTCAGGATTAGAAAGGTGTTAGGCAGGGGTGTTAGGTAGCTATTAATAAGAAGATTTAATGCAAGTATGGCACACTGAATGTCCCCCTTCAGTTGGTCGCCGCACTTGCAGCTTTTTTATACACCTACTTCATGTTTTTCAAGTGAGTTTCTCGTATTTTGGGATTTGTTAGGGAAGAACTTGGAATGCTGTCGGAAAGTATCTTTGGTGTAAAATACACGAAGGTCCAATCTGATGATTTTCCTGGTTCCTTCAAAGCAAATTTGCCATGTTACTTGAACCGAACTTGTACAAAACTGAATGTAGACTTATTTGAGATCACTTATTACAAAAGGGTCTATTGCCCAGTGGTCTTGGCTTTCTTAAGTCCCCACTTAAGATTGTCTTCTTCCACAACAAAAGAACCCCACCATGGACACGGCGTTGACGTCGCGGTGGGGCTTAAAGGTGTGTTCCCTTCAAATTATAAGGGCTCACCCGACTAACTGTGTCCACATTTATTAACTTATACTTTATATAATCTGTAGCCTACATCTTTTGTCAATTATAATTGTCGACATTTAAAAATGCCGCCTTTAAAATGACGTATCCTAGTCGCTCGTTTATACGACCATACAACTCCTTGTTATAATTCTGTGGTTTCTCGAGAGGTGGCGCCCATGTATCCATCTTTGGTTTCGACACTGCACCTGCAGTGACAACTCCTTAGCTTGGCCGAGCCCATTCTGCGAATCTGGAGCGGATATATTTGTCGTATACTTTAAATTATAACTTAATTATGGTTTATGATGGCGTGTTTTTGTGATTGCGATGTCCTAGAAGATGTATTTTGCTGCGGAAGGCAAGTGAATTTAAGTCAAAATGGTGTGCATTAGTTGGCATAGACATATCCAAGCCTATACTGGAAAAAAAAACCATCGCATAATAGGTGTGTGATGGTCCATGATGGTTCCAGCCATCACAAACCACCACCATCGTACATTCACCACCACAGACCCCAATGGGCCGTCAGAAACCATATCATGCACCACCATATGTGATGGTTTTTCCCAGTAGTATAGGGTATGCACTCCAAAAAAGTTGCAATTAATCAACCCATGATCGATTAACCTTGACATTTCATGTGCTTTCAATATATTTTTGTATCCAGGTACACGCTTCAGAAAGATACAGGCGCAGATGACCACTGGTTGCAATCCTATGCCGATATAACTCGCAGTTTCCCGCTAGGAAGAGGTGGAAGAATGATTACTGTCAACTTGGACGTTATTGCACCAGTTATACTGGTTCCTGTTTTGATACTCACCGCTGCGCAAGGAATTGTGTGGACAGTTATCGCCTTCATTGCGTGCCCAATTTTAATATATGTATTCTATGTCAAATTTCTACACCGCAAACAGAGGACCAAGTTCTTTTTCTGCTGGAGCATTTACTCTCTAGTGTTCTTGATAGGCGTGTTTGAACTAGAGGTGATTCCTTACCTGGAGATCCTCTTGTCGGAGAACATTGTCCTGAAGGCTCTTGTGGTTACTACCTTGATCTGTGTGTACTTTGTGAAAGCTGATCCCGGTTACGTTGAGCAGCAACCTTCTGCTTCGTGCACAAATGATCCGGTGTCGGAAATATTGAATGTGGGTAACACTTCATTTTGTGCTGTGTGTAACGTTGCTGTAGAACCAATATATGAGCACTGTAAGATGTGCAATACCTGCGTGTTACGTAAGGACCATCACTGCATTTGGTAAGTAGAAGCTTCAAATTAATGGTTTTTATTGGGAACTAATATTTGTTTTCCTTAACAGGCTGGACTCGTGTATAGGGAAGAAGAATCACAGGGCCTATTTGTGTACAATATTTTTCTTGCTACTAACAAATCTATATGGAGCAAATCTCACATTGACAACAGTTTGTCACCCGGTGTTTGTTGGAGATATATTTTTGCTGCCCAATAATTGCGATGGAGTCTACGACAATATGCAGTAAATGCCTTCTTTGACATTCTTTCTAAATAATACATGTATATGAACACAACATTGTTTATCTTTATACAGCATCGCGGTGTGCTTTGCGAGCGCAATTTACATGCTCGTCATTGCGGTCGTATCATTGGCAAGTTTTCTACACCAAATATGGCTCATCAGCATTGGTGTAACAGTAAATGAATGGCGATTGTCTGAAAGATCATCAGGGGTGTTGACCAAAAAAGATGAGTGCTGCGATGGTAGTAGGATTCTGCGCAATTGGAGGAAATTCTGCAGGGATGTTGGTTAGGACACGGATTTGCGAAGATAAAGTGCAGATTGGTTTTTATTTCTTGTAATGTTCATAATTATTGTATTGTGATAAGATATTTCGTCTTTAATGTGAATCGAGTTTTATGAATGCAGTGAACACGTATTGTCAATGTCTTTTATATAAGCCACAACATTTGACTCAATGAATTTCAGAAAATTGTTCTGCAATATAGAACAGATAGGGTGTAGATCAATACTCAACTTATATATTGCACCATAGTATGCAACTCTAAGTTCACACGAGATATAAATTGATAGATGAAAATTAAACAAAGATAACCTGGTTATGTGACAGGCAGGCATGTGATATAAAGATGTTTGTTTTGGGTAGGCCAACTTAACGGAACACATGGTGTGATAAAATGTGGTTTATGATGTTTGCTTAGAACTGGATTGTGACATTATCTGAAAACCGCTATATTGTTGGCATGTCCGGTTTGGATTTTTTACAAGCGAATCGCCGATCTTTTCACCACTAATATGGATCACCTGATTGCAACTAATCATAGACTTCAACCTAATTTAATTTAAATCGCGTACGTTTGCTTAAGGTAATCGAAACTAACTGAAAAGTGTCCAGATCGGTGATGTACTGAAGTTCAGTAATGTGCTTGTATTAAGAAATATTTAGGTATTTTGAGTTTATTCCACAAAAAAAAAAAAATCTGTAAAAAGGCATTGTTTATACTTACTGGTTCATTCCGTAAAAATGTAAGTGGTTTAGAATATAGCAAGATACCTATATGTATACATTGTACTGTTTACTGTGTCTTTTATTGTATTTCAAAAAACTCCCCTTATAGAAAAATACTGCAATAGGCTATCCGCAAAGTATTAGCTGCTTTTTTATTTTAAAATACGAAGCTGATGTTAAGTAATGTTAATAACCGAAACGTTTTAAAAATCTTACCTAAATTTTGAAAGTGTTTCTTGACCTAGCTTAGGAAAAAATGGCTTCAGTGCTAAAGGTGCGTTCATGTTAAACATTCCACTATTTGACATTACCATAGATCTTTGAAATAAAATGTAATTTTAAAGCAGCTATTACTTTCTTGATAGCCCACGTGCAAACCACTCTTTGTTCAATTTAATGGTGATTTTCAGTACCTAGTATTTTCAACAAAACGCTTCCATATTGAACTTTGTGGACGCCTTGTATAATTTCTGTATTTTATATTTCCTATATGAAATTATGGACTTTTTGTTCACCCTGTATAAATAATTAAAATTTCTGACTGCATTTTTGTACTTGTGAAATGATTTGAATTTCGCGGTACAAATATTCGCTGCATCAATAATGAGTTCATTGGCTGCATTGGTCCCGCCCACTAAGTTAGTCGCGTTGCCCGGATCGCGTAAATATCCTGTTCCCCCAACCAAGGCCAAGAGGGCGTAGACGAAGTGATCACGTGATAGATACAGGGATACAGATTACTGGAATTCGTATCAAAGCGGGTTCGAGATGTGCTTTATAACTTGCGAGTGAGCTCGCTGTTCGGTATTAGTTCGTAACCATTTGTATGGAATTTGATGACGATCATAAGATAGACGTAAGTGACTTCCGTATATCGGGTGGTTTGTAGTTCTTAGCTAAGTTGAAACGGATGTAATTTGCTTTGTTTTTAAGCAGGGAGAAGACATGGTTTTTGCCAACAGTGATCACGGTGACATTCCGGATTTTCCAAGTTCGCCTACCAGCGAAAACAGGACGTCCATTGTCCAGTTTCCTGAAGATGAAGTGGTAAACTAACCAAGAACTAACGTATAATTATTATTAGTTCTTGAATCTCGTACGTTTATGATGTTTTCAAAAGAACTTGTAATTAGAATGCTTCTTTGAGCTAGGCTTATTTTTATTAGCATTCAGAGCCATGTTGCCAAGTTTTGAGATGTTTTTGCCCTTGGTTTTTGCCTATGTCATTAGAATTAAAAGGTTTGGTTTGGCTTTATCTTTTTTTGAATTAATCGCATCGAATTCTTGAGAAAACGATGCAGGCTTTTGCAATGCATTTACTGCATATTTGAGACAAACTTTGAAATCAAATTATATCCCTATTATGCTAATTTATGTTGTATAATTTAGTTGAACGAAATTTTGCAAATGCAGATACACTAAAAATTAAATATAAATTAATTGTGCCACGTAAGGAAATCCAAGCGACAACACGTCCTTCCTTGCAACATGTTGCGCAATGCTGTTTTATCAGCTACCCCAGGCTTCAAATATTAGCTTTTCGCCTTGGTTACTAGATATAACTGTAGTGATAGATCGTACCAAATAAATTTTGAAAATAGGACTACTTATCTTGGAGTTTTTACGGTCACTTTAACCCGACAAGTTCTTATTTTTATCAATTATCTGTTTTTATTTAGAAATCATCATGTTGCTGTTTCACTAGACATTTTGGTTTTGTGTGGTTTTATTGTACGTTTTGCAGAGAACACAAAAACTATATACTTCGTAAAAATCTGCAAGTCATGCACCATCATATATAATATGCAAAGTATACTTCATCTATTTTACTATGAAAAAGTTTTAAACAGTTTGCTTATTGAAAACTGGTGTAACTTTGTTCTACAAATAGCAAATAGCATACCTAATGTATTTTTATCTCATTTCACGCCCTGTTCGTATTGCAGGGATTCACCAAGATAAGTTATCTTGCAGCAAAATTATTCATTAGCTCAGTTTTTTTTTAATAATAGAAAACGAGTAAGGATTTTGTATGTGTATCACATTAGAATTTTCTATTACAGAGCTCTGGCTGTGCTATAAATATTCGTACCCATTAGAAATGTGTTTTATAGAAATTGTCATGTCAATCAATGTCTGGATGCCTTAATTACACGAGTTCATTGCTTTTATTGGTCGTTTCCTTCATTGAACCATATGATATTCTTGTGCACTTTTCAATGCTGATTGGTGTCGAGGCAATATGTTGAGTTTGACCTCGTACACAAATTTAATAAAAAATTAAATAACCCTGGAAATCTGCCAAAAGTTGTGCAGAGTTTTTAAACTATATTACATGAAAGGCTAGTAACAAGTAATGTGTTAATAAACACACATATAAAGAGTTACCTTCAAAGTTTGCAAATCTGTAGTGAAAAAGTTTTGACAAACAAAATGTTGCTCAATTACTATGTCCAGCATCCATTTCCTCCTGCAGTGTTTGCCTGAAATTACGTATGACGACAAATCGACTTCTTCTATTGTTTAAAATAGAAAGTTCAATAGAACATTCGAGATCATACCAAGCTCATACTCTTACTATAGCATTGCATTCCTATATTCTGCATGGCAACGTTATAATCCCCCATGGCTTTCAGCTTGCTTTCAGTCTAATGAAATATGTATTCATTTTATTGAGACGCTATAAATGCTGGGTTTGGCTTCATAGATTTTTCCATGCTCCTGCAGGAATGATATCTATTTTGATTTTTCAGAAGGAAATCGCCAAGGATTCCTGCAACGATGACACCGAAAGTGTATCGACAAGCAGTGACAATATTCCTTCTGTGAATCCTCTTGTAGGATATAACACATTACAGGTACACAACTCAGTAATTTGCATATAAAGTGTATCTTACTTTTGATATAAAGTGTTTGTATGTACTCAATTATATTTTTCTTTTCAGAATGAGTTTGATTTGGAGACTAAATTGAATAAGACTGCTGGTGAAAAATTTCACGATAGCATGAATGAGGGCTATCTCGCATACGTCAATAAAAATATTAAGTTGGCTTATGAACACTACGTAAATGCTTGGTCAATTTTTGTTGCCAAGAGAGCACAGGTATGCTGCTTTTTGTGCTTACTTGACAATCCATGTTGCAACTCACACCAATTGTTTGCAAAACGGGCAGTAATAATTTTGCCTACAGGAACATAATATAATGTACATACTGATAGTGCGTCTCAACTCAATGTTGCAGTAATTCCCTCTTGTTTTCTTGCTTTTACGGAGTAAATAAATATAAAAACCAAAAACAATCCATTATACAAAGTTGATGGAAAATACTTAATAAACAAACTTAATTGATGTTAATGTATTCAAAATTTGACCTAAATATTATGTGAAATCAATTATTGGCAATCATTAGAATGTGCAATCTTGAGTTGAGGCGCACTATAGTTGTTACTTTCACATATAGGCAATCTAATCGATCTACTCCAATAAATTCGCATGTATTCTTAAGAAATTGTGATATTGTGTACTGCTTTAAATTTAAATATAGGCAATATTTGAAGTTTATTCTATATGTAAATTGTTATACGATGCCAACATATTGTATTTGTACAATACTGATTTTCTTTTCAGTGTTAGTATACAATACCACTTTGTTCCATACAAACACATTCGTGTGATGTTGCACATCCATTTCATGCATAACTAAATGGCATCCTGTAAGTTTATGGAGATTTGCCAAAACTTTATTCAAAATTTGGTGTGTGCAAGAATATCTGTATTATTCCATTTGTACATGGGAAATACCGGGAAATACACTATTATGAGTCATATTCCTTTCTCAGTATTTATGCATCCTGTACACAGTGTAGTTCTTTCGTAAATGCTGTATTTTCCAATGCATGAAGTTGGTTTTATAATACTGTACGAAGATTATTCTTATAGGTGGTGTATCGACATGTAAAATATACTTCAGATGTTTTTTTTATAGACGCTGAAACTAAATGAAGATGAAATCATAGAAATGAAGTTCTCTATTGCTTTCATTGCAGTTTATAGAAAAACTATAAAAGTAAGTTTAGTTTTCTGTCGTAGTTTTATGTGGCAAAACTTTATATAGGTATCAAATGCAATTTTCAATGACAGAGTGAAGAACTAGCCAAAAGCATATTTTTTGAAACTTTGGGTCTTCCTAATTCCGGCTATACAGCTGTAGCTCATTATGGCCTTGCACTGTCTCAGTATTATATTCGCAGGTTTGTTAAATATGAACATGGTGTTATAGTTCTTAGTATGTGTGTTTGATTGTTTTTGTGTTTTGCAGCCTTCAAGAAGCTCTTCAAGATTTAAAAGTTGCAGAAATGTTGTTAAAAACTGAAACTCCGATTCCCATAAAATGGTTTGGGACAAAAGAGACGCTTCCTCATAGCAGATTAGAAGTTTTGATGGTTAGACATTTAATACATTGTGAAAGGCTACCTTCAGTATCATTTACATATATTCTAACATAATTGCATGTAGGAGTCAGTAGAAGAGTTACTCAAAAAGTGCAGTAACCCAGTGCCAGATGCAGTTTGTCGGTACAAGCAGTGCAAAGCAAATTGTGAAATTTATATAGATGAAGTGGACTTCCAAGGACTTGTCACTACAAAGTGTTCAGAAAAATGCGTTATTCATTATCATCCAGATTGTTGGAAAACATTCAAATCGGAGAACAGAAAGCGATCGGACAAAGTAAGTGCCACATTATTTAAAATACAAAACAATGTTATAGTCTTCGCATTTTTCTTTTTACAGTAGTTCCTGTCAATAAAGAAATACGATTTCATTATTAATTTTATTGGTTTATTTTAGGACATGATTGAATTCCTCTGCCAAACTCCTGACTGCAGTGGCACCCTCACTGATATTCAAATATATGATGCAGAAAACAATCTACGAAAAGTAATTCCGGTAGATATCAGAATTAGTTTATGCTGCACATTTTTCACTGTTTAGAATATTGTTATTTTACAGGACAATAGTCAACAGACTGCACCAGCTGCCGCCAAACAAAAATCGCAGCCTAAAGTTGTTGTGCCTGAACAAAAAAAGAAGTGAGTTTTCGCAAGTGGTTTGCACCATTTTACTTTTCAAATATTAAATGAAACATTGATATTTGCTGCAGAGCTACTACACCCCAGAAGAAACTCAAAATTCGTAAAGAGAATTCTGAAGAAACGGTAAGCATTATTGCATTTTGTGTTAGTTTTATGCTTTAAATTAACCCACTGAGTGTGTCTGATAAATAATGGATTGATTTCAGGGAGAAGTGAAGAGCCCCATGCCTACGATTCAAGAAGAATTGAAAAGTCCTATTTTACTTACAGATCCTATTGTAGTTCCTGATATAACTAATAGTGGTATGTCTTAACAATAATTGATATTATTTTTGAGTTGTATAAATATTTTTAATTTATGATTTACAGATGGTAAGTTCATACAGAAAAAAGGTGAATGTAGCAAGGACAGTAATCATAAAGCAACTAAAAAGAAAAAACGGTCTTCAAAGAAGGAGAAAGAAACCTTACCGATTTCTGTCAATTTAACTGACCATGAAGGTCGAATAAGCAAATTGCAACATTTCAAAGCTGTGGCTGAAGAAGGAATGAATGGGTCTGTTACATAATTTAGTTCAGTACATTTGAGATCAATATGGCTACATGCAGTTCTTTGTTAGGTTTCCTGCTATTCCGAGCGAGTGGACATTTGAAAACAGTGATGAACCTTTTGCGATTCCATTTGATTACAACGGCGATTTTAAGCATCTCGAAGAGCTTTTCAAAAACGCAGTGCCAGGCTATAATTACGGACAATCCACTCTCGAAGAAATGACTTTTGAAGAATATAATGACCTTGAACGGGAAGAGTCAAATTTCGATGATTTCAATGGCAATGGGGATGAAGTGGAATTACATGATGTTGCCACTGGGCAAGATCTCTTGACTTTAAAAGATGAGGACTTGGTAAGTACGACATTTGATAAAAGTTTAGTAAACGTTATGGTGTTGATCTCTGTTCTTCTTTTAAAGATTAAAGCGGTCAAGCGAATCACATGCTTAGAAGCACAGTTACAGATTATAACTGATAAATATATTAAAGTAACGAATGTCTTCCAAGTGGAGAAAAGAGAATTGATAACGGAACGTGAGGAGCAGAGACAAAAAATAAAGGTAATTATGGCAATTAAAGCGTTCAATGTGTTGTCCTGTGATCTTTATGTATATGCAGGCTATTCCAGTCCAAGATTGCAATAAAATTTGATTGCCTGACCGCATCACGCGCGGATGCTAGTGAATCGCCAGTAAAATACTTTATGGGCAAATTTGTTAAGAGTGAATAATGGCCACACAATCAATGGCATTTCAAATAAAGAACGCCACAGAAGCACGTGGTAACTTGGCCACACCCATACTAAAAGGTCTCCAGGGTGATGCAAAGGGTAAAATGTAAACATTGCGGAAACCAAGAGTGCAGAAACTTGCATGTGACATTAATCAACCCACATGCGAGTGAAAGAAACAAAGGAAACGATACAGGGCACTACTTTTTATAGTGGAGGGTTACACATTCACGGCACTTGCGGATTTGTTGCAATTTTGGACTGGAGTAAACTCAAGCCGTTGAGCCCCTCCCCTCCACCAATGAAAGCTCCCAAATTAAGTTTATATTATAATATATACATGTGCTTTCAATGTTACATGGCAAAAAAACTACAGTATTTTCAGAACATAGTTTATGTGAAACAGTTTTGTTGTCGATCCCTGTGAAATTTTTGAAAACGTGATGTTAAGGGAAAGTGATGCGGCCATATTGTTATGACGTCATGTTTGTGCCCCTTGGGATACGCAAGCGATCCTGATTGTCGAGACCCCTTTGAGGTCAAGCTGATTTCATCATTTTATGAAGTGGGGGAAACGGAACCAGTTTATTGGTTTTGTTGTAGGTCTATTTTATTGACTTTCTCGACCTTGAAATCAGGACTTTATAGTCTTTGAGCATTGTTATATTTAAATTGTATTGTTCCAGTGAAATTGATAACACGTGTACGTGTTTGAAGGTTAATGCCTATGTCATATTACCAAGAGTGATATTACTGGAAACTGCAATGATGTTTGTGTACATATATTAACGTTTATGGGTACTTGCACTTTTTACTTATAGGAATTAGAAACGAAGGGTGAAATACTGAAAAGACAGGTTATGCAAATGGGGAGTTTTGCACAAAGAAGTGAAGTGCAACTTGCTAAAGTGGAAAAGGAGAAGAAAGAGCTGGAACAGAAAATGGTTGTTTTGGAAAACACAAACCGGGTGTTAAGAGCAGATTTGGAAGTCCTAAAATTAAAACTACATCAGGCAAATGAAGAGAAAGAAAAGTAGGGTTTCTTATTGTAATTTAATTTACTTTTGAAATAGGAATTATTTATAATATATTCTGTATCTCTAGGTTGGAATCAAAAAATGCAGCTTTACAAGACGAGCTTGGACTCGGGTAATTAATTATAGAAAAATATGTGTGACTTTGATTTTCTATTAATATGTACCTACATTTTTCTTGCAACTAGTTCTCTAAAACAAATGCAAGAATCCTTATTGGCCATGGAACTTAATTGCAGTGCACTTTTGAATGAAAAAAGAGAACTAGAGGTTTGCTATAATTCCTATAGCTATCGACGTTGAATTTCTTGTATAAATAAATATCTTATAACTGTCTTTTCTAGGTAACGCTGCGACATCTTACAAATGTGATGAAGACGCCCACAGCTGTTAATTCTGGCATAGAATCAGAAATGCCTATTAATAGAGTGCCTATGCATACCATACCCATAAATAACCCAGCAATTAACAAACTGCCCATAAATAGAATTGGTGTTGCTTCTGAGATAAATAATTATCCATTAAATACAGGAATACCAGCTGTAACTGGTAAGTAAATAATAATATGTATGGAAATTATTTTATTTTAATAGCGTATTAAGTGTTGTCATAAATTGCAGGACCTTGGCAATCATCAAACCATTCTATTGCTGCCCATCTTGGAAATGGGTCAGCTAGAAGTCTTGTATCTGTACCAGCAGTCCTTAATTCGGTTTGCATTGCACTAACGAATCTAGCAAGTGTTCTAGTTGGCTTTGGTGATTCTTAATTGTGACGTTGATATTTACAGGTGGCTGAGCAGAGTCAACATCTTGCTGTTCATGCTCCTACTAATAACAATACGCAACTAAGCAAAGGAGGAGTGATTTCTACATTTAACACGACAGGAGCTATACCTAAACAAAGGGTTGCTACACAGCCAACTCCTACAGCACAGCAATCGAAAAGAAAGGGAACTATGGGACTAGACAAGTTTGAGGAACTGCCTTCTCTGTGGTTGAGTGGCGAGCAGATGAAGGAAATCGTTGAGGAATATAATGAGACATGCGTAATATGCATGGAAGAGAACCCACACAGCAGTGTGATTACGTTGAAGTGCAGTCACCAATTTCATTTGAAGGTATGGACTGTTGGATCCTATTTTATAATTAACCCTTTAACCCCTAGTGCATTAAGAGCATGTATTTCTTGTATCATGACTGAATTTTGTCTATTTCGATGCTTTTCAGTGCATCAAGATATGGTTTCAGTTCCAGTCTACGTGCCCATTTTGCCGAAGACCTGTTGGATTACCTGATTTTCCTCCTTTGAATTGAGACTGAAGATTTTTGAGTTGAACAACCGTAGCAAATGTTTCAAGATATTCGAGATTCTGCTGTTTAATTATTTGGAAGTTGCGATTTTACTAGTTAATGAAAATATGCTGAAGTTCAAAGAGTTTTATGAGTTTGCTTAAGTTGCGTTTTAGAAATTGTCATCTTTATTCTGTGATAACATACCTTATTACCATAAATAGTAAGCCATATATTTTTGTGTTTATGGCTGTTATTGCTCACTTGCACAATTCTACGATCAACAGATATATTGGAAAATATGTTCTTTTTATAGTTGGCATATGGTACTAAAACATGATGAATTCTTGAAATCTTTTTAAGAAACTGGTTGGAAATTAGCCCAGTTTGAGGTAATTGGAAAATGCAAATCTTATTGCAAGTAAATTAATGCAGAAAATTATTCAAAATTGCAGTTTCTAATGAAGTAATTGCGAAGATGATTTCCAGATATTATTTTATAATGCTCCATTTTCTTCCATATGGATATGTCATGATTTGTGATTAAAATATAAAGAATTGTGTAGAGAGTCTGTATTTATTTCATAATTCATAATTACTGAAAGCGTTATACATTTGCAGAAATGGGTAAATATTTACAGTAAAATGTCCCAAATGTGTTCCCCAATTTCAGCATTCCTATAAATAGGATTCGGAGATTTTTTTTTTATTGGAATAAATTCTCAAAAGTATTTGTAAACAGTTGGCGTGAACATGGGACGGTTTTCTTAGAAAATACTAGGTGCAAAACAAGTTGTGTTCCAGATTATAAGGCCGAGAAATGTGCGGTTTTGGAAATACCAGGACCCAAAAGTGGAATATTATTTAATATGTCTAAAAGTGATGAAAAGCATAAATATAAATGAACAATGGCTATATTTTTGCATGTATTGTATGACGAAAAATATAATGACAAGCGTCACGCGCCATGCAGTTCTATGGATTCGCATCAAGGAGTTCGCATTGCGTCAACCCGGTTATGACGTCAAGTGACGTCACAAACAGCATAAACAAGATGGCCGCGTCGTTGAACGCCGAGTGAATGTCGGGTCAACGATTTATCGGTTTCTGCTTGTGATATGACATCTCCGTCGCTGTTTTGAGACATGTGGCAAGACATGGCATCAAATGTGACGAAGAACAACATGGATGTGTGCAAGGGCACAGAAATCGAGGCTCAAATAAATGAATCGTGTCCTTGCGAAATTTCCATCACGTAAGTAGATCAGAAAAAATGCCGGTTTAAACTGGGGGTTTCCTGGATGCGAGAAATGAAAGCAGTGGATGATTTGTTTATTCGCGTTCAACTGGAATGTTTATTTCGAATAATTGTACGTTTGGATTTGCGCCTTTTTCCCCTCGATCGCGGTTAAGTTTTAACAAGAGTGGAAATGGCGTTTAGGTTAATTGTCATATTTTTGTTATAGTTTTGACCTTGTTTTCAAACAACGAAATGGTTTCTTTATCAATGCGTAATTAGTTTGCGTTTAATGTCAGCTGCATTTGTTTGTTTTTTGTGTTTGCAGGAGCACAAATAATGATGAATCTAGTCCACAGTCACCAAGACCAAATGAAGATGCGCAGTGTCAAAATGGATTTTTGCTCTCATCTGCTTCTGGCAATTCCTCTTCCCAAACCAGTGTTGTCAGGGACATTCCTCTGTGGGAGAAAAGTTTTGATTCTGATCAAAATTCCTTATGGCTAGACAAAGAGGCAAGTGTGCATGATGGATGGAAATTTCCAATGTTTTATTAATTTGAAATAAAATATTATATTCTCTGCATGTTTTCTCCTTCAAACACATTAAGGATGATTTGCCTAAGGTGACTATATACATAAATGAAACCAATATATGTTGCATGTGATTTGCTAATTTGAAATACAGGGAGACATTCAAATCTTGGTATTAATTACCTTGCAGTTTAGAGGAAAAGCTAGTCTAAAAATACTATTAGCTTTGTAAAATAACAATCCAGTAATAAATTTGCAGTATTGTATTATATTCGCTTTTCCCTTTGAGGAAATTGAAATATAATAGTACATACAAGGAACTTATTCGTATTGTGTAAAGTGACAAACCTCAGGCTACATATCTAGTGACAATATGCAGCACATGTACAGTATAGGTACAATGTTTCAGTATCACTGGAGATAACAATACTGTTATCTGCATCGCTGCTAGTCAAAATATTGTCCTGATGGGTCAGTAAACTAATAACACAAGATTAATCTCTCAGTTAATTGCTGAAGTACAGATGTACAATAATTTTGCAATTATTTTGTGATAATTATGAAAGCAGTATGTAAGTCATGTCTCCCTGTAATGTTTGTCGGTGTTCAATACCTGGGAAAGTTTGATATTCATCTTTATTTTCTTCTATGTTAACAGGACAGTGCTAGTCGGTCTTCTGAATCTTGCAAATCTCTTGACCTGCCCATAGCACAGCTGCGTGCTGGAGATTTGCTATCTTTAAGAGACAAGAAGGGCTCTGATAAAAAGAAGAAAACATCTTCGTGGTATAATGTAAGATCTAGTTTGATTCGTAAACATATGAACTGTAAATTATTATATTCATTTTTTGAAACGATTTTTGTTGCCAGATGTTAAATCCAACTTATAAATCGAGAAGCGAAGACTTTAAAAGGTTGTTCCGTGAGCTGCCAGACAGTGAAAGATTAATTGTTGGTGCGTATTATTCATGCGTGTATCTATTTTTCCATCCTTCCACCCACCGAAATCAAATGTTTAGAAATTTGCAGTTTCGAAACACTAACGTCATGCATGTTTTATAAAATTAGTGCTAATTACTGGTGTACTGCAAGATTCCTAAATCTTCTGTATTGGTCAATGTCATTTAAAACTCTGTGCTGCTTACATTGTTAACATTTTCCCATTTTGGAGAACTTTATATATGTTAATTATTTCCTTTTCAGATTACTCATGCGCTCTTCAGAAAGACATTCTGGTTCATGGGCGGCTATATATTTCTCAGAATTTCCTTTGTTTTTACGCCAACATTTTCCGATGGGAAACCTGTGTAATTATCGTATATATTACATTATCCTATGGATATTAATGATCCGTGCTTACAATAACCCGATTATTTTCAGTTAACGTTTCGCTGCAAGGATATGACGTCAATAACCAAAGAGAAAACTGCCCTCGTTATTCCGAATGCTATTCAGATCTGCACTTTAGGCGAAAAACTGTTTTTCACTTCATTTGGCGCAAGAGACAAAACGTACCTGATGCTCTTTAGGATTTGGCAGAATGCTCTTATGGATCAGGTATGTTGAAATTATTTATGGCATCCATTCTGTACTTAAAAAGGTTGTACAGTACAACCCCTAGAAACAAGTTTGTGATATTTTATATCATCACAATCACTAACTTTATATTTACGCCTTTATTTTCAAATCAGCATAGCATATACTTAAACTAATTTATAATATGAAATAGAAATGTTTGAGACAGCTCTAGCTAACACAGAATCCGAACATTTATTTAATAATTTATTGAAATACAAATAATACAAATGCATAATTGTAAACGAAATTTACACCTGGGACAAAAGTTTGTGAATATCAATCGAAAGATGTGCAATGAAATCATGTATAATTAGGGCAAGAAATAGAAACGTCACGAAGAAAGCAAACCATATGGGGAGTAAATACACACAATGGGGAAATTCTGTTTGTCTGCCTTATTTTGATAAGTTTATGAATAATCGTAAAATGTTACCGAAAGTTTCAGACCTTGCATCCACCCTGTTTTATACAGTTCAAATAAATTAAGTAAGTCAAATTGGAACTAAAATAGTGTTCACATACAGTTTAACCGTGTACATTCTTGTGCATCATTATATAGAAAGTATAAAATGGTGCCTTTTGTATTCTTTAATTGCAGCCAATGACCCCACAGGAACTATGGCAGTGGGTTCATTACAGTTATGGGGAAGACCTGGGACTGACTAGTGATGATGATGACTATGTTGCACCTGTTGACGAGGAGTATCGGAATGGAGGAAGTCTTGATGGTTCTTTCTGCAATGGCAGGGATTCCAAAATGGCTGTGGATGCTTCTCTGGATTGCAAAGTGAGTAAAACTTTATAATACTTCGATAGTCATTTCACGTTACACTTATTTTTTAAGTGAATTTGGATTTTGGCTTGAGAATTCTAATTATTTTTAAATCGATTGAACGATTGTTTTGGGGAATATAACTTTTGGAAAACTGGAAAAGTTTTAATTAATTTCTTATCAGTGTTGCATACGTCCTGTTTTCTATGGACATTTCCTCTTTTTTCCGTTATTATACAATCTCCATCCGGGCGTTTTTTAAATTTCTGAATAGTGCATACAGTACAGTGTAACTGGAAGTTCAGTGCGTAGTAGACTTATAAAATTCTGTGCAAACATAACACCACCAAGCTACAACTTCTCAATTTATCCCCTTGGCCAATGATAGCCTACTATACAAGGTACAACAGTTAAATTTGTGCGCTTCCCTGCGTTCATGAGCTCATAAGATCACTTCTCTGCATTGCAGTATTCTCTTGTTTGCCTGTTATAAATTAATTACAGTACCCTTTTTCATATATTGAAGCAGTCAGTTGGTTGGCATACTGATGTAGAAATTGCTACATATTTAAAAAGTTTTGAGTAATGCCGTTTTGTTTCAGAAATATCTATAGACTTTATGATAATGAAAAACAATGTAGAAATTGCAAAAGGCCTGTGAATATTGGCTCCAATGTAAATATTTTACAGAGTTTGAAAATGCTAAGTAGCAGAATTTGCATTACAATATGATAATGGTAAATAACATTTTGACGTCTCGAAAATGGCAAATACCCTGATTTATGTTGCCAAGCAATTAAAAATGATTCACTGAAGTTATTTATAATGATTCACAAGATGTTTTTAAAAATGATTCACTGTTGTTTATTATTCTGTGAGCTGAAACAAATTGGTTTTGTTTCGTATGACATAACTACAGGGTTCACATAGAATTTTGAAAATATGGAAAAGCTATTCAATTTTCAATTATGCTTTCCAAACCTGGAAGAAGTATGACAAGTAGCAAAAAAGTCATTATGGGATTGGAAAAGCTTTTTAATTTACCATTGAATGACAATAAGCTGTTATTTTTCATTATCAGATGTACTAAAATAAAAAAAAATGGACCTCTGTTTTTACGTGATGGCTGTGAGGGGTTTGGGATTAAAAGTGTGAGGTGATACCTATTCCAAATTTCCCCAAAAGGCTCCATTTGACAGGTTTTCAGCAATTTGGGTCTCAAAAAATCATGGTCCTTGGTTACGTTTGGCAGGAGGTCCTCTCATCATGTGTTAAATCCAATGGAGCTCCATAGGCCCGAGCAAAATCGGTCCATGGACCGGGTGGTTCCTTAATACAAGTGGTTTCACTATAAAATCGCCGGCATATGCAACTTCTTGCAATTGGCTAGTGCTAGCTCATTATGAACTGCTTTGCAACACAGTGGTAGCCTAATTACATTTTTATATAGTCGGTCCACAAAGTATAGAATAATGCATGTTTTGGTTGGCATGTTCAGTTGCTTTAATTTACCGCAAAACACCTTTGATATTTTCTCAAAAATATTATCATGCATTAGCATAATGTACAAAGTATCTTCTGTAAAAAGTTCAAATCGGTATGATGATCTTTAGACTATGTGTTTATAAATGCACCAAATTTTCTGAAAATAATTTTGATTAACTAAATCGAATGTGCTCTTCAAACACCTAATTCGATATTTTCCTATTCAATTGTGAAAACTCTACAAGCTATCATTTACCATTTTAAAAATATTTAAAAAAAAAATGACCAAACTTTTGCCGCACCCTGGAGAAATAAATAGGCCTATGTATTCATTGTTCTATGCACATATACAGTACATTCCAATGTTTATTTGGGGTGATAAAATTATGGTAATTATGCGTATGGAACAATAAATCAATCGGTCTTTATAATTTTGGAATGAGCTTCGTACCCTGCTCGTGCTCGTATGTAGGCCCGTGTGTAGGCTACAGCAAGAATGTAATTTGTTAACAACTTTTGTAGAAAATTAACGAAGTTGGGCATACCAATGAGTTGTTTGTGAATAGCAATAAAAGTACAAGTGACGAATTCCTTGCAAATTATATTTTGCTTAAATAATATACCCATATATATACACTCTTTATTATAAGTATCTGAAAAGCATAACCCTATTCCCCCACATGTATTTATTGCCATATAAAAAGTCATTTTTGTCGAAACCTTCAGAAGTTTTGCAAAAAAATTCATTATGTACAACAATCGCAACATCAAAGTAATTTTAAATAGAACTGCAAATTTAATGTGGGAAAATAATCAAAGCAAAAATAATTTAATTGGAGACGACCAAAATAGAGTTGTTCCACGAAATGCCCATCATCTATCGATTTTAATAACGCGCTTCCCACGGAGTGCACAGCTGCAGGTGCAAGGACCGTTTTCCAAGAACTCCCAATTTAGCTAAATTATCAGATTCCAGTTCTGCGCAATATATTTTTATTGATTATTTTTTAACATAAGCAGTTTTTTGTTAAATATTAGCCTATATATGACATTATAGCCGAAGTTGTATGTCGTTATAACCGAGTCCAACATGGTCCAACTGAATATAAAGGTGCAGAGATGATACCGTAAAAAAATGGACCAATATATCAATACATTGCAATATATTTTGGAACTATCCTCGATAGGCGTGGACTGTGACGTCACAAGAGGCCGCGTACGTGATTCGATGCGGGTTTGGGCGAGTCAATTAGTGGCATGCCAAAAGGGGAGTTGGGGGGTATTCGCGGTTTGTGACTGGTTCAGAGGGTTTGGTTTATTCGATTGGCTGGCGGCACATTTTCTCATTTATATGAAGTTGCAGCATGGGGTATGCGGAAGAAGAAGACGAAGCGTAGTTTGACTTTGGTTATTCTTGCCGTCCACGATGGGGGAAAGTTTTGACAATGGCGATTTATACGACGAAAGTGAAGAATATAATTTTGGGGCGGTCGCCGACGACTTCCAACTTTTGCCCGGATCGGAGACGGAAATGGTAAACAAAAGACGAGTTTCGTATCGGAAATTCCTGGACCGACCCTATTTCGGTGTATCCTTGTAGAGTGCGCTTGCACTTGGGCCGTGACGTCATTAGTTATTGTCAGGTGCACGTGCACTTGAGAGCCTTGTGACGTTGCGACACCCCAGTGCAAGTGCACCACAATCACGTTTATTGACCCATTTTCTGGTGGTTACGACCGTATCATCATGTTGGAGGTGGGGGAACCTTCAATCGATCTTGTACGGTTTTTTACTTCCCTTCAACTACTGTATTTATTTAAAAAACAAGTTTTGTAGTTTACTTCATCACTTGTAAATGATGTATGCAATTTAAGAGAAAATTGTGGTAATAACAACAATTGTTATTTCACTGTAAATACGCAAATTGCACGAAAAAACTGAGTTCCTAAATAGATGAATATAAAACACTAATATTCAACCTTATTTCGAATAGGAGACGTCAACACTTTTTAATGCATGGACTAATTAGTTTGTTCCCTTTAGTCAAAGAGGGGAAGTTGGTTCACTTCACAAAGAAGGTCAAATCATAAAAGGTCAGGCCAAACGCCAGTGGCGCCATTAATGAGGGATGTTTGACATCTGCAGGCCGAAACATGAAGTTTTGTCTTGATGATTGTCACTAGTTTGGAAATGTTATATCCCATGCCAGGGTGTCTCGTGTCATGAAACTCCTGAAAAAGTCATGATTTTTCAAAAACAAAAAAACCTCCTGGAAATCATGAAAAAGTCACGACTTTTTGTCAAATTTACATGTTTTAGAAACAGTGAAAATGTAATGTTTCAAGTCTTTACACTGAATCGTCTTTATACCTTACGGAATAACAAAAATGTGATTTTATTACTAATTTTGTATGAAATACACGAGGTGATAACTACGATTTCTAAAATTATGTTGAATTTTGTTGGGCGAATCGGTGAAACCTGTTTAAGAGGACCACTGGTACTATACAGGGTGGTCCGGAACTAAGTGCACAAACTTGGAGGGGTATTAGGGGACAGGAAAACATGACTGCCTGTATGGTCCTCACAGACGATTCCTAAAAGGGTCCCACAGGATGTCAAAGTTTTTGCCCAAAACGTAAGGGGTTGTGATTAGAAGTGCAAGGTGATACCTATGCCAAATTTCTCTTGTTATCTCTAGAGTCTCCGGTTTCCTCTATCTTCTAATTAACTAGAAGATCTTTGTAGGGATTCGCTGTGGGCCCTGAAAATTGTGCATTAGAAATGCTTGCGCTGCAACCCATATAGGTCTACGGACTACAGGTTCTCTTAAATTTGCATAAACTTCAGAAATTTTGGTCAAACTTTTCTAAAAAATGCTGGTCGCGTTTGGCACAAATGTTAAATCCCATAGAGCTCTGCTGGACCAAGGAAAATTGTTCCTAACAAGCAGGTGGTCCATGGTCTACAAGTGGTAGACCATGGATATAATAGGTTTCTCTGTACCTTGAAAACACGAATTAAAGTTGGTTTATAAGGTTATGATTTTTTTAAATAAATGGTCATGAAATCCTGGAAAAGTCATGAAAATTTGCCAAAGTTTTCAGTAGACACCCTGCATGCTTTTGGAGGAATGCCAAGTGTGGTATAAAAGTATTTTGGCTGACATCTGAAAGTCAAGTGGATAAATTATGTTTAATTGCAAAATTGTTCATTACGAGTTCCCTGACTAATAACCAATTAATAACATACATTTTGGCTTTCTTCCCCACTTTTATCATTTTACCGCCGACTGACTTGGCAAAAGCCTCCACTTCAAATATTTAATTACAATTGAAAATTTGGCACAATCTTATGCATACGTATTTCGACATGAATAAATTCAGCAATTTTGTAATCCTTTTTGTATGCCCTAAACATGAGATGCCCTACAATATAAAATATTAATACAGTTTACTTAGACATTTGTACTTGCTTCTCAAGCTCTTTCACTGCTCATCATTGGTTGCAAAATGAATGTGACAACACCATATAGTCGACTTCGGACTCTCTTGTAAAAATTAAGTTTACTTAATTACAAATTTGCCGTGACATTACATTTTCCTGTGTGTACAAAACTCAAGACAAAACGAAATCGGATAGGCTAAAAGGAAACATCGGTTCTAGCGCAAAACAAAATCGGACGAAAACTGCGAATTTAACTCCAAATACAGTCAAACCTCGATAACTGAAACTTCCATAAACTAGTGGAATTTTCTATAAATGAACACGTTATTTTGTTGCTGGCCAAAATCCCTATTCTTCCCATGTTAATTAAACTTGTTTGTAAAATTGATAGTTTTGAACAATTTTTCTCAAAAGAATTGTGTTATACCAAGGTTAATTTTACCCTGGAGACGGATTGTCTCAATTTTAATTGAGGACTTCCAGTTTCTTTCTCATTTTCGGTTGTGGCAACAATTTGGTTTGAATCAAAGTTCTGTTTCCATAATTGTAATTATTTTTCCTATTTACTTAAAACTTGCTGTAGATAGGCAAGCTCACAATTATTATTGCACAACTTGTAACATACGTACTTTTTAAAGTTTGTAATTTGACTGCTTTTCAAGTCGTGTCTGAAATGTTGGTTCTGAGCATTTCATTGATGAAATTTATGCAAATATGATAGTCATCCAAAAGTCTAATACAGAAAAAATTAATATTGTAAATTTGTGTAGTTCTGCTTATAGGAAACTCCGAGCAGATATGGAATTCAACTATGTTGAAACTTACTTGTACTGTACGCATGACTTGTCAGTCATAACCACTTTTCTAGGAATGATGCAATGAATGTCGTATTGGGAATCTCGACTTTCCCAGAATATGTGCATTATGCTGTAATTTTGCATAGCTTGGAAGGATTCTTGATTAGTAAAGTTTCAAAGTGGTTTCACAGTTAGTTGGCTTTGCAATCATGTATGAACACACAGTTGTGCAGATTCACTATGAGAGAAGATAGTTACCTGGCAATTAGATATAAAAACAAGCTAACAGTCCACAGTCCTTGGATGTTATCAGACATCATAAGGTTGGTGTCAGTCGTACCTTTACAGTGCTGGTATCAATTCCATGCAAAGCTGAGATTCCACGTAGTTCACCACTTTATGCACTATTTTACCCCAGTTGAAAGGTGTATTCGGCGAAAAAATCACTAAAACCTGTTTCCGGCAAGAGGTTGAGTACAAATGTTTGAATTAACTTTTATTTTTGCTCTAACTCATTTATAGATGAAGGAAAATAAGAGTTAATAGTCTTTCTGTGTTCATGTCCTTGTTTTGTATCTCAAGGTGATGTGTTAGTTGAGTTTTCGCCTAAATTTCTTAAATCCAAGTATAATTTGTTATAGGCTACTCCATCATTGATGTTTGAAATGCGCGTGATTCTGATAAGATCTTAATACCGAGAATACCTTAATATTTTCTGTACTATTAAGTTGCTGGGGTTCCTATAACAGCTTTTCTTTTATGGTTATGTTGGGGTCTAAAAATATTTTAGTATTACAGTAGTTTAATTTGTACTCCAGTAAGCATTTGGTACGTTACATAATTGCTGATAAATGGGTTTAACCGTAATGATGAGAAATACTGTTCACGGAAATGTGTGTAATCAATGCAGTGAAACAAGTTCAGATAAATATAACATTATACTGGTTTAAAGAGATATTAGCGATAAAATGTGTTGCAGACTATGACAGTGTTTCAAGTTTGAGCAATGTGATGTAACAGTATTTCAAATCCCTCAAACGATATCTGATGTGAATGTGCTACAAAGTTCTAGGGTGTGTAGGGTGGGACATTTACGACCATGGGGTTATTGGCAAAACTAAACCCAAATGCCCCAACCTACGCACCCTAGAACTTTGTAACACATTCGCATCAACACCTCGTATACAGAAATGTTAAATATTGTACTAGTAAAATTAAATCCCATGTTGCTCTATAGTGTGAAACATTTTGAAATAACCTTGATTTCCCAAATTTCATGTGTTCCTAGGAGGTATTGGGTGAAGGAACTGACGGGCAACCCTTGTCACCAGGCGGTACTGCGGCCATCCTACGGTCAGTGCATCGGTTCAGCAACGGTGAAGAGGACATCGAAGAAGACGAGGGAAATGTACTTTTTGAACAAGATGACTTGGTGACTGAAGGCATTACTGGAGCTGAACTTAACCTTGCACGATTGCTGCCGTCTAACGACCAAAAGGAGGACCTATCTTCGTTCCCCATGATGATTAAGAGGATACGAGAGAAATCCAAAACTAGGAGTGTCCCTTCCAAGACATTGGCTCCCACGGATTTGAGTGACACTTCGGAATCTGACAATAATGATTCTGCAGGTAAAGTTTATATTGTTGGAATATTTTTGTGGTGAAAAATGAGTTTACACAACGTTCATCGGATTATTTTCAGTGGAAGTTCCATGCCCATGTGAGAGTCATGATGGTAAAGAGATACTCAATGTTGTGTTTCCAATCTCAGTGGACACCTACTATGAGTATGCTTTTATGGAGTCGGATTTCTTCAAGCAGTTTCATGCCAATAGGAAAACAACTGGTAATGAATTGGAGATTTCAGTGAAGGGAACAGCAGGTTTCCTGGGCTATGCACTGATCATTATTCAATGTTTAGATCTTACATTCCATCCGTGGGAAGTAGATCCGACCAGTGGCTTGAAAGTGAGGAAGATTTCTGGCGTGTTAGCTGTGGTTAATGTATCAATTGGGCCCAAAGTAACACATTCGACAGAGACACAGGTGAGCAGTAGTGGTGATGATCTGAATGGAGAATGTGGAACTGAACGATACAATGTGTACATTACTGATCACATTTTTTGTATGGCAGACTATGCAAAAATGCTGCCAGCCGGGGCAACTATACGTAATCAAAGTCGATGCAGTGTCTGCAGGAATTCCTTATGCTGATGACTTTTACACACATCACATACACTGTATCACCCGCGTGTCTGACAACGAGTGTAGGCTACGTGTGCACAGTAGCGTCAAATATAAAAAATCTGTGTGGGGCTTCATAAAATGTGAGTCCATTGTGTTTTCATTAATTGATTATTTTTTTGGAAGTTAACGTACAGTTTAATTTTATAGCACTCATTGAAAAGAACGCAATGGCAGCTGTGGAGGAATACTTCAATGATTGGGGTAAAAATGAGGATTACAATAAAGATTGTAATGTTGTCCTAGTGATACTTCTGTACTTACGCATTTGTACAATTCCAGAGGCTTGCATGCATAAGGAAGCATCTGAGAGGCAGCCAAGTAAAGGAGGCAAAGCACGAAGGCGGCGGTCTCGGGCCACAAAACCAGATGACCAGCGAGTACCAACAAGCGAAAATGCTGCTAAGTCTACTCGCACTCAAAATACATTCTGGAAAAACATTGGTGCGTAAAATAAATTTATGATTAAGATAATGGTAATTTAAAAATATTGTTTGTTTTGTGATTATTGTAACCTCTGTATATTTATATAGCACCAGGAAGTGTCCAGGGTGATGTTAGCAGATTGGGTGGATCATCAGACTTCCTCATTCGTGTTATGCTGATAACGTAAGTTTACTGCATATTATTCCAATGTGTAAAGTTGTTTTGTAGTGCTGTTGTATAAAAAATTTTATTGTTCCAGGTTGATTTTGCTGCTATTTCTAAACGCCTTGCTGTATTATAAATTATGGGCTTTAGAAGATAAGCATGGCAAACCAGTTGTTCACCAATCGATGTATGTGGATACCGAGATCCTTAGGTAAATTTACACAAGTGGTAAAATAAGGCATCGTACAGGAATATAACGATTGGGAATGTTTTGTAGTAAACACAAGTCGCAGGATGATTGGCTCAGGTTATTGCATCACCAAGAAGCTGTACATAAACAAGAAGTTGTGAAATGGAAAGACATGCTTACAACTGCCGTTAATTTACTTCAGCAGGTAATTGGTTGTTTTATATTCATTATATGAAAGGTGTTTTAACGAATGCTACATTTTGGTATTTCTATAGACTGAACAAGCACTGGTTGGCCTTCAAAGTAGTATAAGACAAAATAGGCCCACTGGTGGAATTTATGATGATGAATTATGATAATTGTACATACGTAAAAATAAGTTGGAACGTTTGGTGCTGGCAGCCAATTGGATGAACTGGTTAATTCTGAACTGTGTTGAGTTTGGAGTTTATTTCAGTATTTGGGGTATGGACCATATTCTGAATAGTAGCATACCGTAAAAATAGTTACTGCAGTTGCCATCGTGGTGGTGCACATCTTTGTTTTAATGTGAATTGTTAAAATAAGTGTGAATAAATGGCCTTGGGCCAATATTGTGATATGCTCTTTATTATTTAACTGGCCGGTGGATGCAAGAAAAGTGATGGTTTTGCAGGTAATCGACTGTTCACTTTAGCCATGCAAAACGATGATTCATTGTGGTCCAATCTGCACTAAACCAACCTATTCTGATAGGAAAAATCCTCAGGATTCCGAATCTGTAATCGGAATCGACCCAGCTATCACGGTTTACGAGATATTCGACTTTTAGTGGAGGCCAGGGTGGAAGAGTAGTGTGTGGTTAGGTGGTGCAGCTCGGGCACTAAAATTGTAATGGAAAATTGGCTAATAAACCAGTTTAATTTTTACCACATGCCATCATTATTCTCAAATTAATAGGTAATTCAAATAATTCACAAAACATCAAAAATTTAATTACTTTTATAATCAACGAAATACAAAAATACTGCACCTTGTTCCACAAAAAGTCATGAAAACTTCGTAATTTAATTAGATTAAATGTTTGCAAATTTTGATTTAATTTGCAAAATGTTTCAGTTATGGACATCCACCATTTAAGTGCGTTATACGTTACCGAGGCTAAAATAATAATCGTAACCTAACCAAAACTAGTTTGAAACATGTTTTGACACGCTGCAGTTTTTTTATGTTCACGGGTGTTTTTCGAAATAAACGTTATTAACGGAGAAAACGCGTTTATTAGCCAAACTCTATGTTAACATACAAATACTAGCCATGAAAGACACATGCGCCACCTGGCGGCGCCTGCGCAAACGACCTTCATACTTTTGCCGGCCCCTTTTCGAACAACCTAACCACATGTCCACTAGTAGAAGCGCCTTTAGTAAAACCAAGATTGGTAAAACCGAGTGAGAAGTTTCGGCAACACTGATATCAATTTCGCGGGCTCGTTTCTTCAGTTTTTGGGTTCGATGTAAGGAGAGCAAAGCTGATGATAATAATATTAATAATCCCATTCGGTCTCAACAAATGGCCTTTATGAAGAAGCAAGTGTAAGCTATTATGCTGTAATTAATATTAGGTTTGCGTGGTTTGCGTTTCAGCTAATGATTTAGTTTTCAGTCGCGGCGAAGAAACAAGTGAAAGGCGAATACAACATTCAATCCAAGATGACCAAATCGACGCAAAATTTGGTTTCGATCGGTACAAGGAGTATGCAGAAAGAGTTGGATGGCTGCTAAATATGCATGCTGTAATAACAAGTTATGGTATTAGATATGCACATGCGTTTGACACGTACTATAGAATTGAACGTGTTTTTAGACGGAAATTTTGGATGAAGATAAACGGCTTGTCAGCGCTGTTGATTTCTACTTTGTCCAAGAGGATGGAAGCCGATTCAAGGTGGCCTATCCATTCCGTCCCTATTTCTATTTGGCAGCTAAGAAAGGCTGCGAACACGAAGTAGCAGCCTATTTGACAAAGAGATTTTCTGGATCAGTCACCAGTGTTGAACCAGTTGTCAAAGAAGACTTGGACCTGGTATGTAAATTGGACACGATCGAATTAATAGAAAATGTGTATTATATTTCATATATAGTTGTGCTGGGGAATTTTTACTGATGTATGCATGTTGTGTTACGTATTTATTGCTAAATTAAAATATATTATTACAGCCAAACCATCTGATTGGACTCAAACGGACATACTTGAAATTGTCTTTCTTGACCGTAAATGATTTGATGAAAGTGAAAAAGGAAATTCTTCCGTCTGTAAGGAAAAAAAGGAAAGCTGATGCTGCTAATTTTAATTCCGAATCTGTGATGAGGTAAAATTTGAGTTTTAATAGTATTTATTTGTATTGGGTGAAGTGTTTTGAATGCATTATTTGCATTGCAGGGATTCCAATGAAATTGATATGAAGAAGACTTCCAATCATTTTGACAACATCCTCGATATTAGGTACTATTCAATTTGGTTTTACTTTGAATGTGCTGTAATTGGATTTTGTGTAATTACGGTATATTGATTTTGCAGAGAATACGATGTGCCTTACCATGTTCGAGTGTCCATCGATTTGAAAATATTTGCTGGACATTGGTATTCAGTGAGTGTGAAGGGAGTGATGCACCCTGAATTCCGGCTTCGTGACGATCTTATTGACTGGCCAGACTTAGTTGTGTTAGCATATGATATTGAAACGACCAAACTGCCATTGAAGTTTCCTGATGCCAATACTGATCAGATCATGATGATATCCTACATGATTGATGGACAGGTTGTAGACCATTGTGCAAAATATTACCGTTGTGTGTCACTAGTACTGGCTAAATTGTAATTGATGGTTTCCACACTTGTGCAGGGCTACTTGATAACAAACAGGAAAATCATATCTGCAGATGTTGAAGACTTTGAGTACACACCGAAGCCTGAATTTGAAGGCAATTTCATTGTTTATAATGAGGAGGATGAAGAAAAGGTTATTCAGAAGTTTTTCGATCACATTCTGGAAGTAAAGCCGCATGTTATCGCAACATACAACGGAGACTTTTTTGATTGGTAAGAGCTTCTAATACTGAAATGTTGTCCAATTAATCAACATATATGTTTAACACAAATTACATAAGTCCATTGTTTATTAATTAATGTTATGTTGATTTATCTAACATTACACAGTGAGTTTTTTGCTGATTTTGAGATATTTTACTGTCTAAATGTAGGCCATTTGTGGAGACGAGAGCTTCGGTGCACTTGATGGACATGAGTAAGGAAATCGGTTTTGCACAAGCAAAAGATGGAGATTTCCTTAGCCGTCCTACGATGCACATGGATTGTTTCAAGTATGCTCATTGGTTGATTGTGAATTTGACTGGACAAGCATGAATGTTTGATGGTGACATTGTTTCAGATGGGTGAAGAGGGACAGTTACCTGCCTGTTGGAAGTCAGAATCTAAAAGCCGTCGCCAAGGTCTGCTTTGTTGTGGAATTGCTAAAGTTTTGTCAGCAAATTTTAATTGGTTCGTATTGTTAGGCGAAATTGCGGTACGATCCCATAGAATTGGATCCTGAGGATATGTGCCGTCTTGCTCGGGAGCAGCCTCAAGTCTTAGCAAATTATTCGGTGTCAGATGCAGTTGCGACTTATTATCTGTACATGAAATATGTTCATCCTTTTATATTTGCTCTGTGCACGATTATACCTACAGACCCTGATGAAGTAAGTAGAAGCCTAGAAAAGTAAATTTTTGTGTCAGCATATTTTGTTTGGACTTGTCCTTGATCATATTTGTAATTTAGGTTTTAAGGAAAGGGTCTGGGACGTTGTGTGAAGCTCTCTTGATGGTGGAAGCATTTCATGCTAACATTATATTTCCAAATAAGCAAGAAAGTGAGCTGAACAAGCTCACCAGTGATGGCCATCTTCTCTATCAGGAAACTTACGTTGGTGGTCACGTAGAAGCCATCGAATCGGGAGTGTTTCGAGCAGATATCCCTTGTCGTTTCAGAATGGTAAATTATTTTTGCAATAATTTCTGAGATCAGTCAGTGGCTAATTAACGATATATTTGTTTCAAGGACCCCGAAGCATTTGGTAAACTTATTGACAACGTGTCCAGTACTTTAGCACATGCATTAGTTGAAGAAGAAAAAGTGCCATTGGAACACGTCACTAATTTTTCTGAGGTATATGTGCATGTGTTATCAAGAACTTTAATGTAATTTATTTTCTAATACTGGATTAAAATTATAGGTGTGTGATGACATTACAAACCAACTTAAAGATCTGCGGGATCATCCCAACAGATTAGAAAGTCCTATGATTTACCATTTGGATGTTGGGGCAATGTATCCTAACATAATTTTAACCAACCGTTTGCAACCATCGGCAATGATTGATGAGACTGATTGCGCTCGATGCGATTTCAACAAACCCGGTGCTACGTGCCAGAGAGTCATGCCGTGGACTTGGCGAGGAGAATACTGTTAGAATTGCCAATATAGTGTTAATTGTACATAATCCAAGACAATTTCACTCTCAACTTAAACATAATATTCATATCGGAGTCGATTGCACATCTGGATAATGTACACTTTTGTTTTAATTAATGCAAGTAACTGTTGCAAAATCATACTTTGTAGTGCTTTGTAGTGATTGACTTGGATTAACTGGCTTTTTAATAGACTAAAAACTAATAAGATTTGCATTACATTACAGCACCTGCTTCCAGGGGAGAGTTTCAACGTATTCAGCAGCAACTAGAACTAGAGAAATTTCATTCGGCAACTTTAGGTGAAGAACTAAAAGCATTTCATCAACTACCTTTAGAAGAGCAAGCATCCATAGAATCGAAACGGTTGGCAGGTAACAAAAAGCACTTGCATATTCTATCCATGCTTGTATTTGTTCAATAATCTATTGTTTCTGATAGATTATTGCCGGAAGGCTTACAAGAAAGCCCATGTGACTGAAGTTGCAGTTCGTGAACAGACTGTGTGTCAGCGCGAGAACTCCTTTTACGTTGACACTGTTCGAGCCTTCAGAGATCGGCGTTACCAGTTAAAGAATATGCACAAGGTAAATACCCAGCATTGTTGTTTAATTAGTTCTGAACTAATGGAAGTATCCATTATTTGTGAATTAGGATGCGAAAGGCAAGGTTCAAGATGCCGTAAAGAAAGGTGATGCAGCTGATATTAAATCGGCAAAAAGTAAAGAGGTTCTGTATGACTCGTTGCAGCTTGCACACAAATGCATTTTGAACTCTTTCTATGGATATGTCATGAGAAAAGGGTAAGGCAAATAATTATGTTTTGTAGACATTCTGTACATACTTATAACAGGACTAATGTGTTTGAAATCAATTGTAGGGCTCGTTGGTACAGTATGGAGATGGCTGGTATTGTGTGCCATACTGGGGCTAATATCATCACCAATGCTAGAGAAGTTATTGAACAGATCGGGTAAAATATAAAATGGATTATTGCTGATCATTGTTGCGTAACTGTAATGTAGACATTTTGTAGGCGTCCATTGGAATTAGACACAGATGGCATCTGGTGTATTTTGCCATCGACGTTTCCGGAGAACTTCGAATTGAAGACATCATTACCCAAAAAACCAAAAGTCGTCATATCTTATCCAGGGGCTATGCTTAATGCAATGGTCAAAGTGAGTATGACTCAGTTAGTAGAAATCTGTTGTCATTGTTTAAATCAAAACCTAACAATTTATTTTCTTTAAAAAAGGACCAGTACACAAATCATCAGTATCAAGAACTTGTGGATGGAGCTACCTTGAAATACGTACAGCGCAGTGAGAATTCAATTTTCTTCGAAGTTGATGGACCTTATAAAGCTATGATATTGCCAGCATCGAAGGAAGAAGGAAAGAAATTGAAGAAGAGGTGGGTTAATTTTATTTTAACTTGAACCCAATTTCATCACAAATAGGGTAGGTATTTCATATTGTTTTATTTTTATAGATATGCTGTGTTCAATCTTGATGGATCACTTGCTGAGTTAAAAGGCTTCGAAGTGAAGCGAAGGGGTGAACTGCAACTGATAAAGATATTCCAGTCTTCCGTTTTTGAGGCATTTTTGAAAGGATCTACTCTTGAGGAATGTTACGCTGCTGTTGCTAAAGTAGCTGATTACTGGCTGGATGTACTGTACAGCAAGGTTGGCTCCTTGGTTGGCTTGTCAGCATAATTTATTCTGTGTTTCACGTGATTGACATGCTGTATTTGTTTCCCTTAGGCTGCCAACATGCCTGACTCTGAATTGTATGAATTGATATCGGAAAACCGAAGCATGTCTCGTAAGTTGGAGGATTACGGTGCCCAAAAGTCAACATCTATTAGTACGGCTAAACGATTAGCCGAGTTCCTGGGTGACCAAATGGTGAAGGATGCTGGACTTAGCTGCCGTTTTATCATATCAAAAAAGCCAGATGGTGCTCCAGTTACAGAACGGTTGGATCAATGAAATCCATTTTGAATGAAAGTATAATACTATCTGCTCATTATATTGTCTTCTGAAATTATTGTAGGGCCATTCCACTGGCAATCTTTCAAGCTGAACCTTCAGTGTGTCGTCATTTTTTAAAGAGATGGTTGAAAACTCCTGGATTGGCTAGTTATGACATTCGCGATGTGCTAGACTGGAATTATTACATTGAACGTCTGGGCAGTGCCATTCAGAAGATTATAACAATTCCAGCAACATTACAAGGGGTAATTCTGAAAAGGTGTAGGGGAAGAGGAGAAGTATTAAAGTTAATTATTGTTATGATTTTCCCGTATTGAATATTTAGGTAACAAATCCTGTACCACGAGTAGCACATCCAGATTGGCTTCATAAGAAATTGCTGGAAAAAACAGATTCAGTGAAACAGCGGCGCATTAATGAAATATTCTCAGTCACTGCAAAACCTTTACCTGTATGGTTTTCCAATTCAAAACTACTCTGGAAGATAAAAAAACATGATGTTATATTAATGTTATTTTTTCTTCATATTGTAAAGGAAGTTGAGCCAACCACTGTCCGTGATATTGAAGATATGATGGAGACTGGGAATAATGCCCGTGGTGGTATTCCTGTGGTTCAGAAGCGAAAGAGAACTGTGTCCAATGATCGAAGTGATTTAACTTGGCGAGAAGCACTAGGACCTCCACCAGAATTAGGGAACTCTCGTGTAGGAATGTTTTATTGTTTTGCAGGTTTAAAGTTGAATAATGTTCCGCAAGCAAGCTAATCTTGTTTGTGCTTTTCAGGAAGAATTCCAGAAATGGTTGTCATTTCAAAAGCAGAAGTGGCAGTTTCAGTTAAAGCAGCGGAAAGTTTCCGATAAAAGAAAAGGCGAAGTAGCACCGGCTGTCATTCATTCGAGATCTGATGCTAGGCTTGGTGGCTTTCTACGCAAGACTCAACGAAGCCTTTTAAATAGCACTTGGGAGATTATCCAGGTGCAGTATTAGGATCTGATGCCAAAGTATAAAAAATAACCATTACAATTTTAACAATTTGTGACTTTTCAGTTGGCTGAAACTGCACATCCAGGACATTACCGACTTTGGGCATTGGTGGGGAATGACTTGCACCTTGTTAAACTCGTAGTTCCTAGGATTTTCTACATCAACCAGAAAACACATAGGATCAAAGAAGGCGCAAGTAAGTGTGTTTTAATACAAATGTAGATGCCTAATAATACTGCATTTTTAATACTAATATTTTTACAGATGTCAAAAAAGTAAATCGGATTCTACCACGTTCGCATCCAGTGCATAATCTTTATGAGTACACAGTATCCGAAGATATTTACAGGAAATGTTACAAGTACTGTTGTTACCATTGTCCAACTATAGCAAATCAATATTGTGAAATAGATTACAGTTATTTGATGTCAACTTTTTGCTTATGTATAGTGATCTCATGTCGGATCTTTCAATGCCGGAAGTCGAAGGAATATATGAAACGCAGATGCCACTTGATTTCAGAGCTTTGGTCCATCTAGGATGTCTGTGTGCTGTTACTAGAGAATGCCGAAGAAGTTTGGATTTAACGGTGAAATTGCTATTATAGTTTTTGTAATTTTATTTGCTCAATTAACCTAATTGCAACTCCATTTCTTCTGTAGGAAAATAACGTGTTTGAACTTAAAAACCTGGAATTTCAAAGTCTCTCTCAACATTCTTATTTGGAGTCAAACTGCCCAAAGCACATATATTTGTACCATCATTCTTTGTAAGTGTTTTGCAATATTTTGTGTATTTACTGTTACTCTAAATGAACAACAATTTAACACTAAATATTTATGACAGTTTCCATAAAGCGATGTTTGGGCTCTTCATGCCGTCAGCTGGCAAGGCATACATTTATGTTGTTGATACTGTGCGAAACAATCAAATGCCAAATTTAACTAACATGTTTGCCTCTGAAAGGAATTCAAAGTAAAGTTTCCAACTAATAATTTAAACTTTTGACAATATTTGTAATGGACTTGCATTTTTTAGAATAAGCAAAGGAATTAGTGTTGATCTGCTTCCACCTGAACAACACACATTTGAAGTGAAAGTAGAATCTGACCTTCGTGTGGTAGGTTTCCCTCTTTGAACATGTTAGATATAACTTGTGCCTTTCAATCTGTCTTTACGTTTTTTATTTATTTTTTAGGTGTATCGTGGTATTCAGCGACATCTTGCTGTCTACAAAAATGAACGCAGGGGCCCTACAATGATTGCATTGCAATCTTTACATAGTATGTAATGTGTTAAACTGGTAATTATAATTCCTTCAAACATTAAATCATGTGTATTCCTTCTAAGACTGCAACCATATAACATGTCTGATGCCTGGATTGGCGGACTTTCCTATTGTGCCAATCAACATATCTGATCGGTAATTAAAACAACATTTGTTTTTCCTTTCGCATATGATTTCATGTAGTAAATTTCAGGGAACAACTGTACAACGTGTTGGACTGGCAAAGAATAGGATCAAGGACTATGCTGCACCATTACATGAATATTGCCGGCATATTACAGACAGCATTGGAACATTGTCGTTATTTCCATATACCAATTGGAAACATGCCCCAGGATGTTACTCTCTTTGGAGCAGACTTGTTCTTTGCACGCCATCTTCAGCGCCACAATTATGTCTTATGGTGTTCCAATTCCGAACGTCCTGATCTTGGTGGAAAAGAAGCGGAGGATAACAGGTACACATTTATCTTTTATGTGTAATTTTAAAAGTTCTGACCGTTTCAGTCCAGTAATAAGATGATATTAAAATGTTTGGATTTTATGTTATAGGTTGCTTGCTGATTTTGATGAAACTGTTGGGGTGGAAATCAATTGTCCAGGCACTTACAGTACTGTTTCAATTGAAGTGAATTTGGATGCTTTAGCAGTTAATACTTTATTGCAGGTGTGTATTATAATTTTTAAATCAAACACTCAGGATTGTAAAAAAATATATTTGATTCATGGATAATTTTCAGTCTCATCATATACACGATTCTGAAGGCACTAGTGGCAGTGTTGCTTTTGATACTATTCCTCAAGCATCTTTAGAAGAAATGATGAGTGGTCAAGGTCCTGCGCTTAATCTTGCTGCTTATGATGACACTGCACTCTGTGCTGGAGCATTCAGGTACTACAGTATTTACACAGTTATTTCAAGCCATTTTGCTAGAAGTGAAACATAATAGTAAATGTGCATATGAATTGTATGTTATTTACAGGATATTGCGAGGCATGGTTCATGGATGGCTTCGTGACGTGTCGCAGTACAACAATTCGTTTGCCGATTTCCAAATAGCTCACTTTTATAGGTACGCACTATGTAATGTTGCGTACTTCCAACACAGTAGCTCTGGTATCAATATGTATATGTGTTGCAGGTGGCTATCTTCACCTCATGCGTTGCTGTATGAACCTGCACTGAGGAAGATCTTGTACAACTTGATAAAAAAGCTGGTCTCACAGGTTTGCGAGTTTATTTTTCACATCAGTTTGCTGTAATAACAATATCAATGACGTGTTTGATTGCATTTAGCTGATGGCGGAGCTGAAAAGCTTGGGTTCGACAATAATATACGCAAATGTCAACAAAATCATACTTGGGACAAAGAAAAAGTCAATTGATGATGCAATTTCGTATCTGGAATATATTGTGAGCACGATACGCAAGAAAGAGCTCTTTCACAGCTTGGATATAACATTTAATCGTAGCTGGGAGATGTTGATGTGGCTTGATCCAGTAAGTACTGACAATATCCATAATGCAAATCATGCCATTACAACATATGTATTCTTGACCAGTCAAATTATGGAGGCATAAAGGGGAAAGATCCGTTGCAACCTTCGCAGTCGATTAGAAATTCATCAAATACTGTAAATAAAAGAGCTGAAATATGTAATGAAGACGAAGATGATGAGGAAGACAAAGAACTTGTAAGCTGTGTGTTCAATTACTGGAATGGTGAAGAGGATTATGCGCTGATGTGTTGTTATTGTAAAATTTAGGAATTATTGGACATGCACTGGAATATGGTGAATTACCTACCAACATCTGCCAAATGCCAAGAGCATTTCCACAGTATAATCGGTGGATATATAACAACATTGCACCGTTACGCTTATCAAGAATATGGAAAAAATGCTGGGAACACTCCAATTGAAAGAAGAAGTGGGACACAGAGTACTAAATTCGACAGCAATGGCATCTTAGCTTTTGCACGGTCTCTGCTGGCCGGTGACCTTGCTGAAAGACTGTACTTGTACGTATATGATATTCCCTAGAATGGCTTATAAAAGATTAGATGCACAATATAAGAGCCTTTTTAAATGTTTGCAGAGTTACTGAAAGGATAAGCAACCGACTATGTGACAAACCTACACGGAATGGGGAAAACACGTTTCCTCTGTTGCCTGGTTCTCACCTGCCGATGAAAAACCCTGCTCTTGAATTCGTTAAAGACATTTGCAAAGTGAGGATTACCAAAGTATTGGTGTTATGTATCAATATTTTCTTTTCATGTGAACTGATTTATATTTGTTTTATAGGTTTTATCATTGGAGACCTCTCTTCAAAATGAAGTTAATAAACTACAACGTGATCTTCTGAAGCTGGTCGGAGTTGCGGAGTTCAGCCCTGAATCGGAATGGAAAGATCCATGCATCTCCTTCACCTTGCCTGAAGTATGTTGCAATATTATATTACTTCAGTTAAATAATTAGGCTAATAATGTTTAATCTACTTGTAGGTTATTTGCAAAGCATGTAACTTGTGCCGAGACATAGATTTGTGCCGAGATCTTCATAAAACTGTTACTGATGGGATGTAAGTTTCAATTACTAAATTATAGTAACTAGTGTTGAGGTATAGTGGTGATATCATTGTTAAATGATGCATTTTATTTTTCAGTGCAATGTGGCTGTGCCCCATATGCAAAACGCCTTATGAGAATTCGGAAATTGAAAATATGCTAATTAACTGTATGCACAAACAGTCCATGGCATATCTTTTACAAGACCTGCAGTGTGAAAAATGCCACTGGGTAATTAACCTTCTTAAATTGCTTTTAAAATATTGTAGAATATGTATTTAATAGGGGTATGTAAATTTTGTTCTTCAGATTAAGCAAGACAACATGTCTCTGCACTGTTCTTGTGCTGGCAAATATTCAACGGTGATACCTATTAACGTCTTCACTCGAAAACTGGAGACTTTTAGAAATATTGCCAGGTAAGGGGAATAATGTTCAATGTATGTAATTGTGTTGCAGTATTATGTGCCACTAATACTGTTTCTTTAAATTAGTCATTTCCATATGCCAATGCTCGAGGAATCCATCGAATGGACCCTTCAAATGAATGCAATTTTATAGCTGAAGATGGGACAACTGTTGTACATGTATTATTACACCCTTTGGCTTTTTTATTCTAAGTATTTGTCTATCATACAGCAATTCTTATCGTATCCAGCTACATTAAATTTTCACAAGGCAAGCTTGTTAATTCTCTTGATTTATTGGGTCAATCTTTGGCTCTTGAAATGTGAATGAAGGAAACTTAGCAAGATCAACTCCTTTGCCACCGCCATATTGTTTCTCTATCCTTGACAAATCATCCTTTAATTCTTTCTCGATTTCGGGAGAAGCATCCACTAATTTCCCACCAGATGATCTTTAAAAAAAATTGACAAAATTTCCGGTTATTTTAATCTCGTGCAATATTCTTGCCCGCAGTACGATGTCATGCAAGATTTCTTGCGGCCAATTACAAGTTTGCATTGGTCACGTAACATTGTATTGCACACTGAACGGAGCAACGACAGGATATTGCATACTTAAGATATATACCTACAATCACGCAATACTTACTTGCTTTTCAATGTGTATTCCTTAACCTTGTCCACGAACAATTTTTGAATAGGATCTGCGATCTTTTGATAACAAACTGCGCTTATACCCATATTTCGGTGCAGTGAAGTTCGTACTGCAGAGGGCAACGTTCGAAGTCCGTTTAGAATAAGCATTTTGAAGACCTGTTACAAATTAATAAGCAACTCGTTAATAAAATTGGTTAAAAACTAATAATAAATGTTCTAATTTTAGCAAATACAAACGTTGAAAATAAGCCGATCCTTGCTCGAGCAGCAAAATTCAGGAAAATTTGCCGACAGGTGGCGCTCTTACGATTGCCTTTTACCAAGACTTCGCTGTACTGTACTCCCTCTAGCGGCGGAAAGTAGAAGTCAACAAAAATATTCGAAACGTTAAATTCCGAAATTAACAGTTCGAAAATGCGTTCTAAAGCTGCTGATGATCCTTAAGGAATGCGGCTGTCAATATTTCACCGGAATTAGTGAAGGTGGTATTTTCTCACCTGATAATCGCGGTTTTCGCGATCCGCAGAACAAAATGTAAGCATCGTTGTGATTGGTCGAACCTTCAGAAAGGACCAATCACACTCTTTGTTGCAGAGAAAGTCACGTAATGGCGATTGTAATGTGACGGTATTCTTCGGTGCGTCTGTGGACATCGGCGCTTTTCGCACCTTTCATCGCTATAAAGTTGTAGTTGTGATAGGAAAGCTTTGGCACGAATGGTTACCGAAGCGAATTGTCCGCTTGCAGAAATGGCGTCGTCGTCAAAAGTGCGTTTTACTTTCTCATCCGGATCTCCAATTCGTGTATAAAGGCAGTAAGTCACTTATTTTTTTCCTTGTATGCGATAGGTTTCGATTTATTGCGATTCTCTTGGCAAACGTATGTGATAATGTATAACAGACTCTCGATATTTTGGATTATGTTTTGCATATGTAAGGTGTTGATGGTTTAAATTCTCACGGACCGCCAAAACCTAAAAAAGTTTCGGCGCGGCCATAGGATTTTTTTTCCTCTCGAAAACATCGCCCCAACTCCCCCCTCCACCCTTCCCCAAGTTCCCAAAGCGCAGACTCATCACTTTCTTACAATTTTTTAAAATGGCAAAACTCTTCGATTAAGTTGTCAGAGGCGAAACGCCGTTTTCCTTTCAATTATTTCGCGTACGTCTTCTCAACTTTGCCCTTGTGCTGGAGGCAATTCACAACTTGCACACTACCACAGCCGACCGCAGCGCCTTACCTAGTGGCAATCGGTGAACTACGTGTTGGAGC
>JAQFZQ010000152.1:0-46466 GCA_034696005.1 Glomeris marginata | reverse complement strand
TTTCTTTGAAACGCTTTGGTTTTTCTAAAAATAATTGTGAAGCAAAAAGTGGTGCATTCATCCCCGGTCTCCCCTACATATGCATGCAATCTCACATTGTCAATGTTCATAAACAAATCGATGCAAAATCAATTATCACCATCGTTTATTATTTCTGCAATTATTTCTTCAAAATTCTCTTATATTTGCTAATAACCAACTTTAAATTCTATCTTTCAGATGAAAAAAACTCAACTTAAAATTCCCAATGATATTACATATTTTCTAAATGTACAATTCCATACTGTACAATCCATCACCATCAACGTCAATTTTTAATATGCTCAGTCACACTTTTCTATTCAATTTTAGAAAGATGATGTAAAAAAAACTCCACCATTTTCAGGAAAAAAAATTCACACTTCTACTTTTTCGCTATTAAAAACATTTTCCTACTTTTTATTTCACTAGGTGGTCAACGCTTTTCACTTATTCATCCTGAATTCTAGTTTAAAATGTAAAAGAAATTATGCTGTATACAACTTATTCAAATCCCAGCATTTTATTTACAATTTATTAAAACACATACTATATAGTTGCTCATAATCCCGCTAGGTGGCGCATAACTCTGTATCTGTACCTATAGCTACTTATCTTTCATATTCTGCAATTGAAACTTGTTGCAGCCCTCAAATAATCAATGTACAAATGAATGCACCATTGCATAGGCCCTATAGCTATATAGTGTGGCCCATATATACAAAGTATAATGCTTTGCCACCATTTTATATCAATCGTGGAATGTTAGCGATGAAATTCCCTCACCATTCTTCCTCGCCATACTTTCCACACCATAGATCACAATGACGCCATTTTCCCTCTTCTCTACCACCCCAACCAATAAGATACAATATAGGTATACACACCCCTATATAACTGCATACAGCGAAATCCGAAGAAATAGCCACGGTTGATTAAGTTTTAGCGAATTATAGGAATATTTGGGGGCGTTGTGATCGAGTCACGTGACCAATATATAGTCCAATATATCGGACCACCCACGTGCTGTAAGAGCATCTCGAGCGTTACATACTTGACTTTAATGGCACTTTTTGTGCTCTTTTATAACCCAGGCTATTTTTTCATGCCTTGCATCACATTAGGTCTAGATTTTTACCCCACGCAACGTTTAATTATTTTCCATTATATCACATGTATAACGGCCCATATGGTTCCCTCATAATAGACCACTTTTCTTGGGTAAGCATGGTAACAAAAAATCCAGTAGGCTAGTGCTTCACATCCGGGCATTGACTTGATAAAATAATTAAGTTGCCAAATTAAGCAACAAACTTCTTTAAATTCTTCTGGTAGCAGCACCAAAAACAGTATAATTATAAACCGAGATCAGCAAAAAACTACAGTTTTTTATACACAATATCAATTACACATAAAAAATAAACTTTCAGAATAGTTAATTGCAGTAATTTCGTCAATTTGAATGTTTTTAAAAGGCAATTAAAGTATAACTACCAATTAACAACATTTTAGTGCAATATTTATAACTTAAAATGTAGATTTTGTTCAAAGTGTTTTCTGCAACTATGGTTATTGTGTTGCAGCGCCCTCTAACGGATTACTTCACACCTCCGATTGCAAAATCAATTATTAACACACATTTTGAATAAATATTGCACTTAAATTGAATAATTGATAACGGGGATTTTATTATGTACCTATATAAATAAATAAATGTTCATAAAGAATATATATATTAATTTGACAAAAAGTAAACAGAAAAAATGTTTTCACTGGAAAACGAACAAATTGAAACAATAATTACATTGAAACGTTATATTCAATTTGGCAGTATATATTATTGATACTTTTACCACTTTTACTCTCTATAGGGCATCGACATGTGCAAAAAATACTGGCAACAAACAAATGCCTATTGTAAAGTCTAAAAAGGTGCAAAGCTGTCAAAACAGCTGGCTAAAAAGTGAATAAATGGATAGAAAAATACTATCTCGTGTTAAATCAATTGAATCTGGCACCACCACCACTATACCACCAACCAACCATATCGTATTCAAAATGGCCGCCAACAAAAAACAGGAAATAAGCAACTCAATACATTATTGATTTCGCCCAATAATATCTTTTTATAAATAAAAAACACAAACTGGATCCTCACATCGTTAATATAGTCCACACATGCAGGATAAACATAGAATCCCTCGATTCAGTCAGGCGCCATTTTGGTCCATTTAACATTTATAGGTGTTCAAAAATCTCGGTATCGATTCATTTTAACTTTCACATCCACATTTCCATTGCCTTTAGGGAGATGTTGCAATGTTTTATGGACTTCTCGGTTACATATACTCATATATAGTGTCTTATATACAGACGAAGACATGTATAAGTGTAAAAATGGCGGCCAGCCAAAGAAACGCTTTCAACTTTTCCACTTTTCCCCCTTAGGGAGGACTGCAGTATTGGCTCTAAAAATGTGGCATTCATGTATTTTGGCCGCAACACGCATAACAAGATGGAAGTCATAAAATGTTGATGTCGGTATGTTACGTGACGTCACTACTCGGCACGTGACTCACAAAATGTCCCTCTGTGACCCTTAACAACACTAGGGTCATCCAGACATCGCAACATAGGCCCCAAAGGCTACACATCAACAAAACACTTTCCCTATGCAAAATAAAACATCCCATAAAATTCCCTCAACATGTTATTCATAAATATTACATTGTAACTTAAAATATTCCATATTACGAATTATCATTAATACACAAGCTCAATTATTCAATTTTACGGTTTTATACAGTAACTTAGCAATTGATTCACTGCTTTTCCTGGTTTTCCAGGCAAATGACCCAGCAAATGTAAACATTTTACAAATTTGCAAGGATCACTTTGAGCTTGCTTTGAGCAAGGACTTGTTATTCACCCCGTTTGGAAACCGTGTAAATAAATAGAGGATCTTTGTTGAAATGTGGTTGGCGAACCGGATGTTACAGTTTGAAAAATATGTGACAGCCTGTCTGCCATTCGTCCATCCGCTAATGAATATATTAAGCGATAAGCGGAAACGGCGGCCATCTTTGTGGGCACAGCCATTTTCGATTCCTATCCTCTAATAAACACCGAGATATTGAAGAGAATATATGCAAATTGAACTTCATCTCCTACTCGCATGCTAATTCACTCATATATTAGGCATTCAGGAAATGAAACAACCTGCCCCTCCCATCTGTACTATACAATTCGAAACTTGACATCAAATTCCTTTTTCATATCGTTTCATATTATAAATAGGTACTCAATATAAATACATATTATATCTTAGGCCTACATGCATGCTAATCCATAAATGTGCAATGTTTTACAAGATTTTTCAGTTCTGAATATCATTATATTAATATTCAATTAAAACACAATAATACAAAAATATCACTATCCAATTAGCAAAAAAAAATATCATTCCCTTACAGAAAAATAAAATGCAGTTTGTTCCATAAAATTGCACTTTTCATTCATAAAAATTCACAAAACGGTATAACCCAAGTTTTTTCTTTAAGGAATATTGTTACAATTATTTTCAATCTCTGGTTCAAAACAAATGTGTAATAAGTGTAAATTGTACAAATACTATAATTTACTGTATTATTGTTACATAATTTTTTTTAATTAAATGCTTCATTATCTATAGATATAATTGCCTAAAAATCTCCTAATGGGAATATTTCTGATCCAAAGTATAACGGTACTGAAGAATATGTTTTGTATACATTTTGCTTTCACATTAGTTATTTTGAATTCAGTCCATTTTTTTGTCACCATTTACAAAGACTTTTTCCTCAAATAATTGACAAACTAGAGCAACAAAATTCCAAATTCAGGGTGATCATGTTTCCAATTGAGTACAAGCAAAATCGTCGATCAGTATCGTTATTCCTGGACATGACACCAGATAGCGCACTCAACACGTGTCACATGACCCTGGAGGGACTGCCATCAAACCAGTTGGTGACGTCATACCTTCGCACCGCCAATAATAGTACAGATACTAATACATAATTATAATAATTGTGTTAATTTTTAAGTGCGTTCGACTGTAACACAAGTTCCGCCGGCCATTAATGGTGCTATTAAAAACAGGTCGGAAACAACTAAGCAAACCGAGATAACGCAGGAAGATATTCAACAAACAACGCCATTACTGAACAAAAATCTTACGGCGCTCTCACCAACTCGGACTCGGCAATGGCCGACCGATTCCAATCCGCCATTTCCCCAAGAGAAGATGCATTCGTGTTTTTTAAGGAACCGGTTGCGAGATTGATCGACCGTAAAGCAGTTAACGACTGCCTTTTAACGACCCATTAAAAATGGTCGGGTTCTCTCTTCTCTCATTTTGAATCGCTATCAAGCCGCCGAGTCATTGCCGGTGAGTGACGTCACGTCGAACGCTGCGCCACCTAGCGACGGCCATCTCTACTATCCCCCACAATAGCAAAGCGGAAAACGGGGGAATAATAGCAGGGAAAAAAATCGTTTGGGGAGAAGAAAATCAAGGGGGGATGAAAGACGCAAAATGAGCACCTTTTGTGTGAGTGAACTTCATGAGCTTATCGAGTTTCTTTTCTTTATTATATATTTTTTGTGGCTGTCAAAATGGCTTCCCATATTCACTATAGTACTGAGTTACTTTTCTCAAGTCTTTTCACATTGTGAGATCAGTTCAAACCCCCTTTTTTTGTAAGTAACTTCAATTCCATGAAATAACATTTTCAAGGATTTCATTGCAATCGAAAAATTATATCAATACAAATTTATTTCAAATGCATTAGAACAATTGGGTCACATGCAAGTAGGCTTAATTAATTTAAATAGGACTGCAATTTATAAATTAGATTTGCTCTCTTTCTATCCAGTATATTGTATATGTAAATCATGTCAGCCTACTTAAATGAAAAACTTGCATTGGAAACGAATCATTAATTTATTTACCCATTTAGAACTTTTTTTTAAATAAACTCAACAAAAAACAAACAAGGCTTAGATAAAATCGGTTACATTTCACTTAGTGGCTTTATTCAAATATAGGTGCTACCTATATACTATATAGACCCAGATACGGAAAAACATTATAGAAGACCCTGCAATAAAAAATTACAAAATCGAAACTTAATTTTTTTCTTCAATGCAATGAACCAATGGAATGCTGCATCAAATCTATTGTCAAAATCTTAAGCGAGAAATTGGAGAAAACTGGAGGAACAGCATTCCTGAAGGTGAGAATAATCACATGGAAAAAGTATCATCTTTTTCACCCATACACAAAAAATCCATTGGCATTGGGCTAGTGTTTTTTTATACTTTGTCATCGTTTTTTATTTAGTGAGAAAAAACCCACATCAACCAAAAAGTTCCATTTCGCAAGACTAAACCCACGTCTATAGTCTTTGTCCACATACCCATGAATTTCAATTATTTTTTTTTCATTTCACCCTATAGTCTGTTTTTAAAACTAAAAAAATAATATCACAAAAAGAGAGAAGAAAATATAATAGAAAGACGCCATTTTGAATTACAAGCTTTACTTGGCCACCGAATGGTCGCAAAAGTCAAACAACAACCTCTAACTTCCAAACAGGACAGGCAAGACAAGAAAAAAACAACAAAACAAAAAATAAAGGAGCCAATTAAGATTACGTTACTGGAAGACAACGCCAGAAAGGCCAAAGACATTTTTTTAAATCCTTCAAGTTCATCACAAGAATGTCTATTTCGATTTTATAAATCCATTTTCCACTGTCACATTTGCTTCAAATCTCATTTATCAAGGGGAATAATCACATCTTTTTCTGTTAACTTATATTATCAGTGAATTAAAAACTATTTTACAATACATGTTATATTACGTCCACGTTCAAAATTCACCTTCAGTTAATTTGGAATGTCATTATCAGTTGTTTGCGAGGCCAAACCATTAAAACCCCTAATTCAACTCTTTTTAAAAACGTGCTATTACTTTTTTAAATGCATTTATGTTACACTTTAAAACCACTTTCCTTGTTATTTGCTTAAGATGCCATATCACCATTCCAGCAATATCTATTATAATTTGCATATAAGTGCTATAAATCTAAATGGGCGCCATTTTGGTGCCAACCACACACGTTTTTCTTGTTAACTTTATTAATATTCCTGTTTCATAAAACATCACTTCAAAATTCCCCTAAACTGGATCATGAAACTATATATTGAACTACAGAATTAAAACTTGGAATAAACAATTAACGAAAACTTATTTGAAATAAATCAAATATGTATATTTTGAATTACATAAATTAAAATATAATAATATTACATATTTAATATCTATTATCTATTCCACACCATGTAATATTATAAAGCTTATCTGCATCTTACATTGCACTGTATTGTAATGTTCCCCTGCTAATTAGATAAACTTGTAATGTTTTCTGCATACGCCCCACAAAACTTATTGTTAGCATATCTTGCAAAATTAAAATGCTTCAGTAATTTTTGCGCATACATAGGCAAAAGCATCGTTAAAAGAGGGGTGGGGGGTTGAAGTGTGTAAGGGGGACACTTATCACAATCGGGTGTTGAAAACATGGGCCAGTTAATTCAATCGTTTGCAAGGCCATTTCATTTGACGGCTCTCGGATGTACGCTTGTGACGTCACACGGTCACACTATCTCTTCTCACTGGACTTGTAATAACCAACAACCCCCCCTATGGTCATTTGATATCTTGCAGCCAACCAAGCGTTTGCAAATTAGTAGCACGTACTTATACAGCATTAACCCTTCCCCTATATACTACACCACACAATACAACATATAATATGACCAAAACAGTTTCAACCACCCACAAACATTCTTGAAGTAGCTAAATTAACCCACAAACTTCCCTAAATGCTATTGTCCTAAGTAAAAGATAAATTAGGCAAGGCAGTTTTATACAACTTCACTTGCAGTACAAAATTTCAACAACTTATTAAACTTATTAGAGCCCAAAAACTTATAGCGCCTCTGGTGTCAAAACGATGCAACTCGGTTGCAAACTTCGTAAAACTTTTCTAAACATACCAATTCACTTATCCAATCATATTACATATATGTAAGATGTTATTTCGTTTAATTATAGTACGACTATAATCACACTTTGTTAATACATTACTATTATAAAACAATATTTGAAATAAAAGTTGTCATTTTCTATTTATTTTTTATAAATTCTATTTTGAACATTGATTTACTTTATAATAAATTACACAAAAAAACTAAATTGAATAAATAACAGATAAAATCATATATTTGTCAATGCAATCTCATTGTAGATTGCCGATTTTCACGATTCCACTCTAAGTGCTTTAACACTTGTATGTATAATACACAAATGTTTGGTATTGCTTCCAAACAAATTAGGTCACGAAATCAAACCTGTACTAATTTCATTGTAATACACAATGGTATGTGCTGTAGAACATACATTAACATGGCACAATTCCCAGGCTGTTTTGCACACATGAGGATGAATTACAATCAAAATTGGCCCATTATTTTGTAAGCAACACGGTAGTAAGTTTATATTGCTCAAAATCTATTCTTCCCAAGTGGCAAATAATACTTTGTTGACCGTGTGTAATTCACACACCCAAAATCCCCGTTTCATAATTAATCACAAGTTTCCACCAACTAACATTTGTCACACGTTCAAACCTTGAATGAAACACAAAAACCAAACAACAGCTAACCCATTTTGAAATTCTCAAGGGAAGCTTTGGAAACGTCAAACGGGTCAGACCACAAAAGAAGACACAAAGTGTACAACATCCATCAAAGTAAGTGAGTAAATAGGCCTTCTTACCTCCAGAAGTGAGGAGCAAAGCCTGGACATTGTGAGGGACATCGATGGCATAATTTCCTGGTAGATTCCTCAGCCATGCTCTGGCATGTTCCCTAAACAACAACAAAGATAGCTATGTGAATACAGCGAATAAAGTGATTAAAATCCTTGCTATCCATTCACTCATCCATCCATCAAAACGTGCACCAAACCGCAACCAATGGGAATTTTTGGGCAGGCCACAAAAATGTCTCATGGTCAAACAATGCATGGTCAAACAAACACTAAAATCAATTTCCTTATCACACAGACACTTGTTACAAAAAAGTTGGAATTTAATTTTATCACAAAACAAATTCACTGCTAAAATGTGTATATTGATCAAAATTTCAAATTTCAACATAATTTATCAATCCAAATTAAAAATGACTATTTCTTATAACAAGGTGTCTACTAAACTATCAGTTCAAAATTCCAGGATATTTATAACTTTTTCCAGGTGTCACAAAATACACAATGTGAAAAATAATTACATAACAAATCACATTATAATCCCTTAAAAACTGATGAATAAGTGAATGAACCATCGAATTTCATAAGTGTCATACTTAGTTGGCATTTTGTTCTAAACTTTCCGGACAACTTAAAAGAGGAACACAGAAATCAGCTATAAAAGAAATTATGTAAAGTGTCAAAAATGAAACATTTTCCAGGATTTAACAAAAAAATAATACAACACTTTGCTAAAATTGTATTTCAGCTTTTTATATATTTATTGGCCAGGTTGAACCTGATATTTGCATTGCATCCAGCCGTCCAAAACAGCTTATACTTGTTATCACTTTTGTCCCATTATTATTCATGCAATTCACTTTTCCCAGCACAGTTTTAAATGGTCAACAACTGTACCATTCACCTTCGAACATTCTTCACAGTCTAATTCTACACAAACGAGTCTATATAGATAGGTATAGCCTACACATATTTTGTATATACAATAAATCCGGTTTGTTTACTTGACAAGGGAATTAATTTGCGAGGAAAACTAGAAGGGAAAAAACTATTTTCTTGTTGTATTTGTGCAGAAAAATTGGAACCGATTGACCTAATGCGCTTTCAGCACCAGTTTCCCACATTATAAATGATGTAGAAATGGAAAAAAGAAGCAATGCAACAGTTCATTTGAGGTGAGAGGTGCACAACATGAGTGCAAAGGAAGAGCAAGATGCAAACACATGCAGGGGATATGAGGGAAAAAAATCATGTAAAAATCCAGGTGAGAGGTTCATACATAAGAAAGCCACACCACCACAAAAGGAATGTATAAAAGTTGAATCGCCCACACCTGGCCTTGGTTCTTGTTTCATGTTGCTGTCTATAGTGTATTCCACTTCAAAGAAACTGTATACAGCATGGCCAGACTATACAAAAGCCGCCCACTTCCTTTTTTTTTCTTCAAAATGGACGACCTCGATATATGTCTATGGGCTACAACACAAGCCTATCCTTAAACAATCACAATGCATTTGAAATTAAAAAGCAGAATGTTCGATGCATGCATCACCTTTCCTGGTCTTTTTTCTATTATAAGGTTTTTCTAAACTCAACACAAATGTTCAAACACCGTAAATTACTATATACTGCAAGGGTTGCTGAACTAGAAAATCAAAATGCACTCACACATGCCTTAAGGAACTTTTAAATTAGCAAACAATTTATCTCTCCAGTAAAGTAACAAACTTTGTTCGCAGCACCCATTTGGGTTTTTCAGGTAAAAACATTGCCAGATTTCCTGAAAGATAAACTTTTCCTTCTCCCTTGTTCCTAAGTTCTAACCTTCTCGAATAAATGCTAGAAAGGTTTTCCTTATAGTGTCCAAAAACCTTACTAAAGTACATACAAAATGCACCACCACACTATATACGTACCTATACGAAATGAGTTTTTAATTTACCTTGTGCATTATTTGTCAGGTAAAACTATTTTTAAACTACAGTATTTAAAATAATATAGTAAAACTATTTTTAAACTATTTAAAATAATATAGTAAAACTATTTTTAAACTATTTAAAATAATATAGTAAAACTGTTTTTAAACTATTTAAAATAATATAGTAAAACTGTTTTTAAACTATTTAAAATAATATAGTAAAACTATTTTTAAACTACATATTGAAAATAATATAATTAATATCAACAAGAAATATTTCTAACCGAAGTTGTTACCCGCTTTAAAATTTAAATGAAACAAAACTCAACGTTAACGTGCGGGGATTAGGCCTAAAAAAAAACTTTGTATTTTCAGAGCATTAAATTTTATTGTTCATGTAGTTTGTGTGGAAAGTTTTATGACCAATAACTGGTGCAAGGTGTCTAAAATTACTAATGCTTTGCACGAAGTTATACACTGTAATTAATTTAATAAGCTATTAGAATGTGGAATTACCATTATTATAAATATTGCATTTAACAAAGCATTGTAAATTTAATAGTTTTATTGATTTTGTTAGATCTGATATCAGCTATTTCATGCAATAAGAAATAATTATACATATTACATGGCCTTATACTGTTCCTTATTGTACAAGGAAGTATAATTTCTTGCCATATTAAGAGAATGAAATGATAAAAAATATCGCCCACAATTTGTGCATGTCACGAGTTATTAAAAACTACAGAATAACATTTCATTTTTTTTACAAAATAAGGAAGTCATGACACCTTTCCAAGTGTAATTAAATTTCGGCTACATTCCTAAATTACATTAAGATTTCACAGTTTTCTACAGTTTTCATAATTTCTAACATGTATATCAATTTATTTATTTATTCCATTAAAAATAAAACACAATTTGTTCTATGTTCAGTCAGTTTCATTGAAACCTTGACATCAAATTTCAAAATTAAAGATAAACAATTTATGAAAAGTGCACTAATGGCATTTTCCGAGATTTTTCCTTTCACACAAAAACACACACACCAGTGTCACATGCAAGACCATTAATTTTGTGTCCAACTTATCTAAGAGAATTATTGCAGTGAGGCCACACAATTTTCGCAAATAAAGTCACGCACAACGAATCAACACACATCCATCAATATTTACTCAAGGGAACCAACCGCCATTTTCCCCCTCAATCGTGTCATTTTTAATTGGTAAAAACGATAAGCAAAACGACGCTCAACCCTTATCAACCAATGTATTTTCATTTGACATCTCGACCTTGTTCAGTCAATCAACTTTTACGCCTAGACATACAAAAACCCCATTCAACGTTTCCCAATATTCCTACAAAGTTGTAAACAGAAAAGTAACTATTGTATAAAATGATTATATTTTTAAAACTCCAAAACACATCATTTAATTTCAAAAAAAAAATGAGGGGTTATTTTAAATGGCAAATTATTAAAGACAACCCAAAAGAGATTATAAGTTGACATGATTTTGCCACTAGATGGCGCCATAATTAACTCTAGTTCTCAATTTTTAATGAACAATACTCCTTTACAATTATATTTACAGTTTTCAAAGTAATATTTTTCATATATTACCATCAACAAGTTATCTGTGTAAAACTTGACCAAGAAACCGGTGTTCTAATATTTCTCCAACATTTCCGAATTTTCTTATGTGTGGCAAGCATGAAAACTGCTTTCTGATTGGCACTATCTTTACCATGGTTTTCATTGTGTAATAGCAAGAGTGGGTATAATAGTCATTGCATTGCGAAATTAACCTTCACAATTGCATATGACATCATTTGCCTTCCAGAAAGGCACAATTTGCCATCTAATTAGTAGAAAACAGTTTCTCAACTCTCATACAAGGTCATTGAATATAATAACTTCCTACTTTTCTTGCGGTGATTATAATTACCACCGTTTTTTCGCAACTTGGAATATACAAGAAAAATTATTCTATTTTGGTTCACTGCATAACACATGTTTTGTGTAGCTTTTTTTCAAATATAACTACTGTGGAACGCTCCACGGACCAACAAGGACTTCTTTTTGCGGTTTTCGGAAGTACAATTCACCTGGATGAGTGATGTCATTGCATACATTTTTTTCTCTTTACAACTTCCACAAACTTGTCCGAGAAGGCGTGGTTTCAAACCCTTTATCCACCCCTCCCATCTCCTCAGTTCATCACATTAAAAACAGGCTAAAAGCAAACAAACAGATCATATTTCCGCATAAAAACACCGAAAGCCCACTCACCTCAACTAAGAAATGTCACTTCAAACAGTCACAAATTCCCTTCGAGCCCCAAAACATAAATTGCGCGGCATTTCGAAACACCAGGAGCCAACAAAAACTTCACATTCGCAACTTTCTTGCGCCCAACATCGCCCCGTGCAACTTTCTCGACCACGCTCCATGCTACGTCAACGAGTCACGTGACCCGATCTTGCGCCGCAATATTTCTCGCGCAACAAACATGCTTGAAAATTTGCGTCTCATCGGAATCCAGCAATTCGAAGCAAATTAAATAAGAAAAACTCTTAAAAACACTCTGAAATTTCAGTTTTACGCTAGAAACAGTGTGTATGTGACTTTCTTCGACTTACTCTGTCCGATTGCTCAGCCCCTCAGCCGATGAGCAGTTTTTGACGGTGATGTGACGTCACAGATTCGAATTCATGTCGCTGCGCACGTTTCGGTGCGAATTAACTTGGTTTTCAGTGAGAAAAATCCACAAACAAAGCACAGACGTAGATAATGCGGTGCATTAACCGAGTTTGAACCGTCGACTATCGCGGCAACCACCAGCGTATCGTATCCGAAATTCGTTGCGAATGGTTGAAGCGCTAAGTTTTCGAGGGTACCGATTGGAGCGACATCTGGCGGCCGCCGCCGAAAACGCGCCACTCGTCTTTCCACTTTTTCTCATTGTCAGACTATTTTTCTGCATAAAGTAATTGTAATTACCGTAGTTAACGACGGCTTCTATCCTCCTATCAACTTCCTCAACAATAAACTACAGTTTTGCGTACTATTATTTAATCTATCATTAATTAAAGTTTAAAACAATTTATATAACAAATACCAAAAAATTACATTTTTTTCATGCATATCCTATTCTCCCATTTCAGCTTTTGACTAAATGAATTTTCTTTTGCATATTTCAATTACCCTAATTATTTTTCACCTTCGGCCCATCACATCCATAACAGGAAAAATTACAAGTAGGCCTAAGATTTAAAACTGAAGTAAAGTAAGGTTTACATGTTTATCCAGAACAGTTCTAACACAACACAAATTTTATTATAGGTCATGGTGAAATTAAAAAGACAACCTCAGCTAATGTTCATAAATTACCAATGACATCTAAAAATAAACTATACAGCAGTTTATCTCAGAAATTAAACTAAAATGCGTACTTAAATTCCTAAAACACAAACTTTTAGATGAAAGTCTCACCCTAATTTGGTTTTTGTTTGTTTTTTTTTTTGCAAACATTTTCCCCCCTTTACTGTTATCATTTTTAATACAAACATTCCTCAATTTACATTTTTACAAACCCTAAAGTATAAGAAACAACCGACCCCTGGCGACAAGATTACCAACTGTAATGCCACCCAAATGTAGTTTATTTCAGCTCACTGTCGGAATCTTTCTTTCAACTTCCCACTCTACATGTGGTAAATACACAGAAAACTCACACAACCGGAGAGAAAAAGAAGAAAAGGGGGCAAACATAAGAGAACGGCCGCCATTTTGACTCATTCCACAGCCATTACAAAATTAGTCACAAGTCAGTATTGTATACCACCCTCATATCAACTTTTAAGGAAGCCAAGAGAAACTAAAAACTCTTCCTGCTGCTACTGGGAAATATTATTAGCAGCGCGATCATTGTTTGGTGACGTCATCCAAGATGGCCGCCGCCAAACCGCAACATGGCCGCCGTTTTTCAAAATCGAGGAGGAACTCCCTCGTTGAAATAGAAGAGGATCGTTACAGTATTCGTTTTTTTGCTCTCTTCTCACCGCAAATTGCCAGCTCGGTCACGAATATCTTAGTTATGTATCGAAACAGGATCTCTCGGTTGGGGATTTTCAAGTTGAATACGAGTTGATTGAACCAGGTTTTTTTTTCTCCCTTTCCCTTCTTTATAAAATGTAGGCCTAAGCCAACATGTGTAATTATCGTAATTAGTATGTCTGTCATAACAATGAGATACTGTGTGAATTCGTACGAGTTATTGCACTAAGCTGACACCGTCCCTGTGCAGGTAAATAGCGAAATGTGTACAGCCAACAAATCTAATTATATATAAACACCTATCATATTTTATATTACCCAAATTTCCCTCGATTTACGAATTTTTGCTTTAACGAATTCCCCATATATACGTAAACCAGATTTTACTCCAAATTACTTATCACACGATCTGAACAAGAAAATGAGTCAAGCTATATCTTATCTATAAATATGAAAACATTCCTGAATAATAAAAGCTTTGGCATATTATCTCTTACATTTTGTAACATATAAATATGTACAATTTCAATATTTTGTGATTAATTTATATACTTGATACAACTTACTTATTAAAAATACAATAAGCCTATAAAATGAAACATAAGCTTTAAAACAACCGGTTGATTCAACATATAATAAATGCAATAAACATTAATTGAAATCATTATATATTTAAATTTGATGAAAAAAATAATTATATTGTGGAAAATAAATTGTGAATAATTTGAGTAACCAATAGACAAATTGTATTAGCATCTCACAATTAAATGTAATTTATAAAATTCACACTTAATAAAAATATATTCACTTTTATTAATTTTAAATATAGGTGCATTTTATATTAAAAATGGGGGAAAAAATAAGCAGTATGAAGTTCTCATTCACTACATGTCGTTCAATGTAAATCTGTAATTAAATTTAATTCTGCCAAATTACCAGCCGATTTCATACAACCTCTTCGGAAAAACCGCCCCAAACAGTCCAAGATGTAATCAAAAGTCAAAATTGCATGTCATTGCGCAATCAAGGTGCAATACACACATCACGATGTATTATGCTAAAAAGCTATTTTTAGACTTTACCTGAAGTTCTCCAGAAACTTCTTTGACTGCTTCCAACGACGCCAGAAATTTAGCAATTCCTTCAAAGTTCATCTCGTCGACAAAGCACTGAATGGTAAAATGCCGATGAACATCATAATAATCCACAAATGCTCCATTCCGTTACTTGCAGATCGGAAGAGCAAAAGTTGAAAATGGAGACGAGCGATGCAATTATGGCGCCAATTGACAAAATCCATGCGGGGGTTTCAACAAAGTTCCTCTCAAAAACTTGCATTCCTCTTAATTACCATCCGGCCCATGATCCTTGGATAAACAAGTGCAATTCTAGAGGATTGACGAGGGGGCGAAGCAAAGAGAGCCACATCTGTTCGTCACATCACCCAGATAGCGAATGACGCAGATTTTTATTTCCTCCCGCCACATTCGACTCAAAGGCGCCATATCGCCGCCAGATGGCGCTTCATTCCCACAACTCCAGCAACAATATGGCCCTTTAAAATTTGCAAGAACCCATTCACTGCAAATTGAATCAATGCATAACTAGCAGAAGAAAGTATATTCTTTCTTATGTTAATATTGAAATAAAATTTGCAATTGATATGTTAAAAAAATTAAAATCAATTTCCTAATGTATTTTTTCGGGTATTTTTTCAAACAGTTTGAAATTCAAAACTTTTAATTGTATGTAAATATTATATACATATATCCCGGAAAATAATTGAAACTACACATCACGGTTTAAGAAAACTAAATCAGTTCGCTTTAATCACGCACAGTATTAACACAATTTTACAGGATAATTAAAGCAACAACGGCATGATTTCTTATGAAAAGTTCACATGAAAATACCATCGAAAAAAGGTAAATTACACTATATATCATTGACTTGGAAAACATGAAAACCAGCAACAAACATTGCACCAAATAAACTTAGATTTTAAGTACATGGTGAACAAAGATCCCTCGGACAGCAAAAATCTCTCACAAAAATCACCACAAAATATACATATGAACTGGAAGGAAAGATGAACCAACACTTTGGATTCCACTTTGTATTCACTCTCTGTACTGTATTCAATAATATATACATTTCAAAATACATCATTATATATTGGAAGAAGAGGGCAACCCTTATTGCAGAAAAGCACCAAATACAGGCACTGGACGTATATATAATATTATGTATAGTTTTATAATATAGCAGGTGACCGCGAGGTCACTCCACCGGTTTGTGAGAATTTTCCAAGTGGAATGGAAAGTAGCAGTTGGTCATTTTGAAATACATCTGAAACCTACTGCACATGAGATAAGGGTTCAAGCAAATGGAACTGCAATGCTGCCAACTCACTGCTTATTAAACGTACAACGTTAAGAAAATTAGAAACTTAATTTTCTGATAGCTAATCTCGTCCAAAAAAAATATTTCTATATAGTACCACAACCGGCCATGGTCAGAAATGGGCAACTTCACGCCACGTTATACATAAAACATGTATTTGTAAATATATTCATATATGTATATTATATAAACATATTTATATCACCTCCATGAAAACAAAAAGAAAAACCAAAAGCTGTTCCACGTACAACGGAGATCCTTTTCCACGATAACAATCCTGATGCAAATGTATATGCACCTTAGTTTCTTTTTCTTCTCTTTTTACTTTTATCTCCTCCCAAACCCATGTCCTCGATTATGCAGTAAAACAAATATGCTTGCATTTTATATTCTAATATATAAGTAATCACTAATTCAGAAGAGTTGGAGATTCTTGTTGCAAAATTACCACTTAAATTTAGGAATTCGCTTCAGTAAGAAACTAGAGAAAGAATAAAGTACTGATGTTATTTATCCAGAAGACTTCTTGTAACGTTAATAAGATATAAAAATGGACCAGAGATGAAATGTGTACTATTTGTCATGTGTGACGTGAATAAAAATACCCTGTCAATTTGCAGGGCATTCCCTAGGGCCAAGAGGTCTTTTTGGAAATCGGTGAGGGTAACCTGGTTGTAAAATCAAAATTATAATATTCGGAAATGTTATGTGTAAAATCACAGGGGAAAAAAAAGATAATAAAATTGAACCTAGTTCTGATGTTGTTGCGGGCAAAACTCTCCGTGCAAGCAATGGCGATTGATTGTCTATACTCGTGTAAGAATTAAGTAAATTGATTTAAAATCGTTACAAACTTTACAGTAATTAATCAATATATCCAAGGGCAAAAGCAATATTACATCACTGCACATCTACGTTTCATCTAATTTTCTCTTCCGTGTAACCAATTATGCAAATTGAAAGCCGCAGAGATTGTATAGTTTCTTAGTTTCTATCTAACCATGTGAAATAATGTTGCTCTTATCCTTGGATGACGCACAAATAGGTGAAATATTTCTCTTACCTGGACTTGAACTTGGAGATTCGAATTCTTTCTGGTCACTTTTCAGACCGAACTGCAAATAATAAATGATTTTTGCTTTAATTTTCGATATTGACCAATTGGATATAATCGGAGATAAATGAAAGTATGTCTTACTTTAGATAGAAGATTTACAACGTGCATTTTTCCAAAAGCTTTTCCAATAGATCCTCCTTCACCTTTCAACCGTTCTTTGCCATCCAAACCATTCCCATCATTTTCTGGGAAACAAAAACTAGGATTAATTAATTATAGCTAATAAACCTAATTACATTTGAATTGCTATTAGATTTGTATATTGACAAAGTTTAACATTTTTGATGTATAATTAGATGATCAGTTTTACTACAGCATCATATTTTATGTTCCACAAATGGAAATATGTCAGATACATCGTACATACGTGAAATTGGTCAATTATCCAGTTTCATTTCATCATGCATATAGTTTACATACAATAATATTTTATGGAACACTAAAACAAATTCCAACCATTCACTTTTGCTCTAACAGTAAGAAAACAAATTATACCTGATGGCAGCAGATACGCATCTTTAGTCTTTACGGGAACCGGTGGAATATCATCATCAACCTCTGGCAATGTACATCCCTATATAGAATAAAGGACAACAAATCAAATATATAATTATTACAAAAACACTTCCTCATGTATCCAAAATTAAAAGTTGCAACAAACCTGGCCTGTGTTTATCGTAGTAACGTAACCGGAAGAAGTAGCCGTAGGAACACTGCGTTTACTGGAAGAACTCGATTGCCTTTTTAATCTTGGAGGTGCCTTTGGCTTGATCCCTGAACCACCTGAACCTTCAGCATCTTCAACTTTCACTCTCCGAATCTGACCGTAGATGCCCGTCATGTCATCATCATCCTCATCGTCATCAAAGTTCACTACACCCATTCTCGACACTTGATTGCGATTTAAACTAGCTTCCAAAGGATATATCCGTTCGTAAATATGAACCTCACTCGGATTTAAATCTTTACAATTTTTCAAATCACTCTCCGTCTTGGTTTGCTGCCGTAAAGGTACTTTGCAATCCAGATCTCTTTCGGCTCGCCTCGCGTTGCCGCACAACATCGGACTACTCGTTTCCCGCTGTTCCAAATCTGATTGCAAGTCTAAATTACGTTCCGTGTTTAAAATTGTCCTTGGAGCAGGTTGAGGCTTCTTAGGCTTACTTCTGGTCACGTTCGAGGCACTCTGACACGTTGGGATGTTCATCTCCAGTTCCTCGATAAGAGATTGCAATTCCTGTACGGTCTTGTTTAAATGAGTATCTTTATCTTGTTCTCTCCGATAATGAGATTCCTTCTGTTTGATGTCGTTAGCATCAAACTTCACATTTAACGTTAACTTGAAATCATCGTTTTTGTTTTTCGCAGCGGGCTTTCGCGACGACGCGTCGTTGAAGTTGGGGCTTTCCGCGAACCACAATTTCTCGTAATCGTGATTATTCTTTTTCTTTACCACCACAACATCCTCCTGCTTCTTGTTATTGCCAACGTGAAGATTGGAGTAATCGTTGTCAAAAATCTCGATCTGCGAAGACGTCGACGTAACGTCAACGATGGCCCTTCGAGGACTGTCCCGCAGCGTGTTTTCGATCCACTCTATGTTCTTGATGGATTTAGGAGTGATATTGGTGTATTCGGCAGCTACCAGATAATCCTGGCAACTTCGGATTATCTGCTGGCAATATTCGTCCATGTCGGCTCCGAAGAGGTTCTCGATCGATCCGCGTACTTCTTCCGCAAAAGACACCGAGCTCCTTTTCAGGTTAAGATCCTCATCTAAGCTATTAAAATCTTTATCGTCATCTTCTAACGGTCGTTGCGCATTTGAAACGGAACTATTTGGTGTCTCCTCCTCCGAGCTCTTCGTGTAGCGGAGTAACCTCGGCGAAGAGGATTGTTGGGTTTTCAATCCGGGGTAAAAGGGTTCCTCAAAGTTCACGTAAGTCCTAAACCCTTCCCCTTTACCGCAAAAGTTAACTGAATCACCTGTAGGAGTGGACGTAACTACGGGATCAGCTACATTAGTTTTCTTGAAGCTGAAGTTGTTCTTTAACGTGCGTAAAGCTTGATTCGCTCGCGTTTCCACCTTATTTTTCTCATCCGTACCTTCACCTTCCTCAACAGCTAAATAATCAGCCACGTTACATTTCTCCTTAGCAGCTCTTCTTCTAGCGAACGGGCTCTGGATTCCCACTTTCATCGAAATACTCCTCGTGATGGACGCCGTAGATTTGCCACCGTTTTTGAACAGCGAACCGAACATTCCCGGCTTGTTGTCGTTAACTTGTAACCTGTTTGGGTCCGTCTCCACCAAATCCTCATCTTTTCTAGCCACAGGTGACGATGAACTGGAGTCATCCATTTCTTTATCGTACCACGTGCTCATACTCTGCTTTCCCGGAGACTCCGAATCGCGGTGGCTTCGAACCGGTCCCGGCGTACTGGCGCAACTGTTATTTCCCGGACTTGTGTCGCCATTGGTGTTATCGTAAATGCTGCGCACACTGCCAACATCACTCGCAACTTGGTCATCGGAGGAACAACTTGGAAGCGTTTCGTCCAATTTCTCCGATCCGCTCGTGCTTTTGCGATTATCTTGCGGATTAAGTTGCCGCTGAAGGTGTCTTTCCTGCCTCTTCTTCGTTTGAATTTCATTGAACACAAGAAGAGCGGCATCTTGATACCTACTCACAATCTCACTGTATTCTTTCTCATCTAAAAGATCCATTACTTGACCGTGCCGCTTGTTCGCGATGGTCTCTTTGGATTGGTCAAGATCCGGCGATACGCTGCTGGAAGTGGGTTCGGAAGACTTTCTAAGACGAACACTGTCTTGGAGGACATCATCAGAATCGTAGGAAGACCCAGTTTGAGAAGCTCTCTTTTCAAAGAAGGCCCTCAGCCGGGCGATGCTCGGCCTTCGTGACACTTTCGAGCTTCGGCTTTCGGACAAAGACAGATCGGGGGAAGATTTTCTGGTCCTTTTATCGTTGGGCGAAGGAGTCCGGCTGCTTGTGGCCAAGAAGCTGTCGGAACCAACAGCAAGATTGGGACCACTTCTGAGCAACACGGGTTGGTCATCGCAAACGCTTTCATCCTCGTTGTCGCGGTTCACCGCTTTCTCCGATCTTGGCTTTTCGTGCTCATCTTCCGCGACTTTCTCCATTTCAGGTGTGTTACTGACAGTTTCGGTTGAGCTGATTACTACATCGTCGTTTTTCTTCTTTTTCTTTTCTGGCAAGGGAGGAGTCTGCGATGAATCACTTTTTGCAGCGTCCTGCTGAGTTTCCTCTTTCTCAACTGTTACGTGTAAAAATAAGTATTAGAGTTTTGTTGCATTTGTTGGTAAAAAAAGGAAAGCACAAACAGCATAATCTATCAACAGAAAGGAACACTTCAACTTATTCTTACCTGCGCTAAGCATTTCATCGACTGCGGCTATGCTGATATAGTCGTTTTCATCCTGAATAAGGAAACAAAAACGTAAAAAATCAATCACTAGACTGGGAAAATTGCCTCTCGTCATAAATCCTCATTACGACAATTGCCATCTTAGGACAATGATTGGGATCCTTGCCAAGTACAGAGATAATATCATTTTCTTTAACGATAAATTTATTTTTGCCCTCTCGCGTGTCCCGCACAAGTCACGTGCCCCACAAACCCACCCAAGCATTACACTAACAAATAATTAACACGTCAAAATGTTTTCTAGGCACTGTACCGATTATTTAGCCAACAAAATAAAATAACACTTACGTCGACTTCAACCGGTTGGCCACTGAAATCTACGTTTTCGTACGGATGACTATCGATCACTCGCAGATGCCTTTCGAACAGTTCCTGGATCGCTTTGTACACCAATATGTATTGCTCCTGTAAGAATTATACACACAAAACATGATAATAAGTATTGCTAGTATACATAATGTTCAGTCATAGGAACGGTACAACTATGTAACCTTTGAGAACACAAATGTTACGGGTTATGATATAAAATGCCTTCACCTCAACAGCACGCCACGATGCAGACATTTTACTATTCGTAGGTTGTGCATGAGTGATTTGACTCAAGTAATATATTGTTTCCAGTTTCGACCTCCTCCACTGGAAATTTTCAGGGAGGAACTGACAAGTAACGACCATCATGACCCACTCATATCTTGGCACCAAAGTGAAATTGGCATTGAATCAATGCAGTATTAAAAAGTTTACAAATTACAGCCCCGCCTTGAACACACTTCTAACAAACTTTTCATGAAAAAAAAAAAACAACGTTCAACACAACAGTTTACTTGATATGCATTACAGAAAACAACTTGTTTGAATTATTAATTTCTTCGCTAATTCAAACCATAACTTTTTTGAACAATGTGACTATTTCTCATCCGCTCAATATTTTTAAACGTGACACACCATTTTTAAGCTCAGTTAAATATCCATAAATGGTCTGCATTAATCAACTGCAGGAAAGTGCGAAGCAATAACTTTTTTATCTCTAATTATCAGTGCGGACTTTTAATTCTAGTATTGTGACTGATCCTGTTCTTTTAGGAATAATTATGAGTTTGTTGGTTTGCATATTTTCTATTTATCTTCATATATAAAGGATTATAAATATTAAGATAATATTAGTAACTGTACTATTTCTTCAGACGACCTTGCAAACCAGTCTATCATATACATAAATCCTGTTTACAATGAAGAAAATTATCTGAACACTTTAAATTTCAATGTAGGCAAGTTTCTCTGTATGTTATTTCTATTTATGAAATTCCAATTAAACACAATTTACACAGGTCCATGTGTTCAAGGTAAAGCTTTAATTGTGTCACAGTGTTATGTTTTTTTAATCTATTTGCAATTTAAGGCATAATATCCTTCATCATATTATATATAATTCCTTATATAATAACATAATGGAGTTTCTATAATATACACATGAATAAGTTCAAAGAACACAGATAACATTTTTGCATATTTCTGAGGAAAACGGAAACATCACAAGGTCAAAAAACACCGAGTGAATATATCTAATAACATAATAAACAAAAGAGTTATCCTTTAAAAGAATAAGAGTAACTTCCGCTGTTGAAAAATGTGCATACGATTTAAATTTAAGCCTTCCTTATTTCTCAGGAACAGCAAAAGTTTACTTCTTTCAGAGTAAGTTATGGAAATTTCATATTCTATTCACGTCCCCATTAAAACATTGTCACTCGTTCAGCTTAACAATTTACAATTTTATTAATGGAAAACATATTTACTTTGGTCTGAACCATCGCTGTCCGTTGCTTCCGCATGTTCAAGACGAGTTGAAGTAAATTGAAATTTTCGTTTAGTTTCTGTCAAATTCAAGGAGAAATGCAATTAATCACACGTTCTATTGAGAAACAAAATGAATAAATTAATTAAGTGAGACTTACACCGGCCCTGAGGAGTCCCCAGACATAATCAATAGCGCAAATGGTCCCTGTGCGTCCACATCCGGCACTAAGGCGCAAGCAATAATAAGACCGTGTGAATCTTCTTCATAATGAAACATGTTATTATTATATGCAATGACGGATCTCACCTGCAGTGGATGAGAACAGGAAGAGCTTCGCTCGATTGGCAATCACGCACAAGACGTACCAATTCCAAGATTGGAGTAACTGAAGTGGGGATGCCATGGTCCGGCCAAGAACGGTAATGAAACTGCACAATTGTACGTTCCTCTTCGAGGCATTTCACATGCAGCGTGCGCACCAAGAAATCAGAACACACGTCTCTTTCATTCACCTGCAATTTCGGACAACAAATTAGTGAAATCCATTACGCTAACAGCAACACGGCAAAATATGACAGCAGTTTCAACAATACAACGGAATAATAACTCTTAAATGTGAATCAAATGAACACGTACTACAAATTGTTGCACCTCACTGTCCTAAACATTCCCATACTTTGCAAATAAAGTGAAACACTACCTGTTTATGGTGGAATTGCAAGGGAAGGAAAGGTTTCCATCATAGACAGGTTTTTCAGCACAGACGTTGGTCCAAAAATTAACATTTTCCACCACAGTTATGTTTCCACCATAAACAAGTTTCATTGTAATACTATAATAAACCTAACAGTCTCTATATTGACTGGATTAACTGGGAAAATCAGTTATTTTCTGCTAAATGTATTTAAAGCAGTAGTACATTTATTATTTGAAACATAACAAATACATTACCAATTTTATTGTGAAATTTCCAATCTGCTTTTCTTCATTTTCTGCTGCCCAGTACCGTTCACATTTATGCTACAACACATCAAATAAAGCCACATTTACAAATCTCACATGGAAATATTATGTGCAAATATCGTAGGAAATTATTGAATACCTTGCCACACTCCACTTCATTACTAGCCATCACAATAACTTGAATTTTACACTCCCAAGCCATTCTCCAAAAATCCTCCAGAGTTTGCTGTAACGGTCCTTGGGACGCGATATAAGCCTGAGTACCACTTGCTCCCTGTATGCCAATTTAAACACACAAACACTTGTACATCAATTAGCCTATGTATTAATTAACCTGTGCCCAAGGCACATTTCCTTCTCGTTAACCTTAATGTAGCTGGCATTAATGTAATCAGATCCGGGAACTCCATCAATCTCGCACAATGAAACCCTTGTGTAGTTATCTGATGGGGTAAAACAATCACACAAACTTGATTAATCGCTAAATTCAAGCCGACATTTGATACTAAAATGCACCATGGAAATTTTACTTACATGGTAGAATATCCTTATAGCGATTCTTGGGACGATTAACTTCAGATTCTCCATGACTGCTTGAGAATTCAGCATTCTTTTTAAGGTCGTCGGTCAAAGTCTTCAAACTCTACATTACAGCAAACAAAAAATAGAAACATTCATTAAAGACTGACATTCATTCAGCAATTTTTTTGAACACAACTCAAGGTTACAATCGATTGAAACTATTTGCAATTGATATACATTACAAAGTGCATGATATAAATGATTCCTATAATGAAATTTGGACCATTTGAAATTAATACATCACATTTTCATATATTTCAAACATCTGCCCTACATATCCCAGAGAATTTATTTTTATCTCATATTTTATCTGCGTTTGCAATTCTTGGCACCTATATATGGAAACTAAATCAGTCTTGTATATAGTGTGCAAAGCACGTGCCTTTAATGTAGAAATAAACAGATCTAACTTGCACGGAAACCGAAAACATTCAAATTATTCTCCCACAGATTAAATAGGCCTATGTTATAATTTGTTTATTTATCATTTAGTAATTAGGTATTTTGAACGCAAAAACAATTTAAATAAGACAGGATAATTAATTACTTTAAACCAATTATACTGAGGTATTTTACAAACCAATAATTCATAACACAAAATATGAACTTTTTAATTCATTATATCCTTTAAATTACTTATGACTAAATATTACATTCATATATAATGATTATTATGATTATTATTCACTGACATTCCCAATGTGTGCAGACTTTTAGAGCAAGTATAACAATACATATATAATTATACTGGACCAGATCAATACCCCATATTATGATCCCAGTTCTAGATTTCATCAAACTTGTATTATCTCTTCCACCTTTTACTTCACCATGCAATTCAATACACAGTAAAAATATGAAGGTGTGGCCTGTCTATTCAATCTGAACACCACTCTGCATATGAATGAATCACTGCACAGACAGTATAACGCAGTTTCAGTTTTCCCCCCTGGACAATCAACAAGAGCATGATAAAAGTTTCTCAAAATTCGAAATACAATATGTTAAAAGGAAAAAAATGAAATGTGAAGACTGGAGAAACGCTGTTCAACAAAATGTTCAAATGTTTTGCTTGCAAAGAGAATTTAAAAACAGATTGCTTTGGGTGTATCCCGTTTGTTTCCTTTTAGGGAAGACACTTGTGTGACCTTCATGTGCTTTCCAACATTTTCTTTTATTTTAACCATCCTATTGAATGAATAGTGGGCGGTAAAACTGGTCAACTAGAAAACGTGTAGCATATCAAAGTGATGGGGCAAACGATATTTCAAATCGCTTTATAAATTTATAAATGTACATTTCGATTTCATAGTGCCAAAGGTATAGACAGTACTTGCCAACTGTAATTATAAACCTACATTTTAAATTTTGTTTACAAAGTTCTTGTTTTGATTTGCACACTATAACACAAGGTGCATTTTCATTTGTTATATTTCAATGGTTAATTTATATTTTCTATAAGACTTTATAATTACAATATCAGTGTAATTCACAACTGGGACAATTCAATTTGCAAATAAAAAACACACAGAACAATTATATTAGTCATTCCAAACCGTTATTTTCAGTAAACAACAACTTGTACTTGGTGATTTTTAGTTTATTGTTGACAGCCATTTGCAGTGTTGCTAAAATTACCAAACAGAAGGCGAATTTTAGCTTAGTTTTTGCTCTTGGTTTTTATTAGAGTCCTTGGCACAGAGCCCCTCAGAATTAAGAAGGCAGTAGGGCACACACAAATTCATCTATTTCCATCTGTGTAAAGTTGATGGCTTTCCGAAAAGAGGAAACACGAGAAAGCTGACAAATAGGACACAGATGGCACATAAAACCTTTTCCCAAATTCCAAACTGGACATAAAATGGCCGTCTTATTACGTATTCAAAGTCGACCTCATCAACTTTACTGCCTATTTATTCAGAAAAACGCAGTGTAATAAACATACAACAGAAATGAGATAAAAAAAGAAGACACAAATTACCACGCATAAATTACTGCTGCATTAAGTGGCAAACCCCAATAAAGTTCATTATTCTTTTTCCATGAATCTGGCAACAACAGTGTCAAGTTTTACACTAAACACATGACCTTAAACTCCCCCAGTTTCTTTAGATTTAATAAGTTGACCGCTTCAAAGTACTACATACATAACTTTTTAAAGAATACTATTAGAATTCCTTTTGGCTAAAATATACAATTACATTTCTAGCAAATTGCAATGCATTGAATTGATACAAGTAATACGTAAATACATATGGTCAGTAAATAATTAATAGGTCAAATTTAGGAAATATTTAAAGAATTATGTAGTGACATAATTAAGAAAGTATTGAAGGTAGGCCTTTGTTCAAATTGTTAAGTATTTGATCTTTGACAACTTATTTATTTTAGCACTATAATATATATTGTTGTTTATAACACTTGCCAGAGTAGATCACTGGGTTGTATACATAGACAAAAATCGATAAATGTATTTAGTGGACACACCTAAAATATTATAAAAGTATTTGATAATTGTGAGCAATATCGATGAAAAATCTGGAAAATCGTTATATCTTATTTATGGCAATCACAATTTCATCAGCTGAAAATATGACAAAATAATTAAAATGTAAGTATGACGCATTTCCGCTATAAAAAATAATGTTACAGTTCATCATACCGCTATATAAACTATATATCAAAGTCCTGGAAACGAAGTAAATGGAAAAATTATAAAATTGTGTTTATATATTTATACGTAAATCCAGAATTATTTACACATAAATCTAAAAAAAATATGGGACAAAATTCGGCAACATTCAAAATGTGCTATGGCCATAAAAACAAGATTTGATGACACATCATATATTCAAGACAAAAAATGAAATACAATTTACTTGCTACTTCACCAAAAAGTTCAATAACTCTGTCTACTGCAAAATGTCAAAATCTTTGCACAATAACTTTGTAATACGGACAATTTCATTAATTTCATCCAAGATTTCATTAACAATTAAAATAAAAAAAGATACGTACACTTTGACAATATATGGCACTAACATAGCAATATTTATTATTCGTTATTTAGAAATTGAAGTAAAAAATGTAGCCCAAATTTGGGGAAGTTGCTATTTTGCGTTAAATATTTATGTAAATTTTAAGGAAAAAACGTGTAGGCCGATGTGTGCTATATTCCTAGTTTTAGTCTGTTTACTAGTCAATATGTATTAATTAATTACACCCAAAAAACAATTATCATTTGTCAATTGAATCTTGATTGACATTGAAAGCGATTGAGCTACATACGGGTTTTGAAATTATAAATCGAGAATATTACCAAATTATATTAAGTATATGTCAGAATAATAATGACGAGCTTCTTCAATTGCTTCAAAACAAATGCGAATACTTGAGATAATCGCGAAGGGGAAAGTGATTTTTTGTAATATGACCACCTGGCAAATAGTGATCGGATAACGAGAGATAAAATGATAAACTTACGACGAATTCCTTGTCGTACAGATCTTCTCCGTCGAGAAAACGAGCATCGAACGCTTGGACGTGGTTTAAAAAGCCTTGAATGATACGCCGAAGAGACATTTCGTGTGCCCACATCCATTACAAAACGGCGAGCGTCGACGTTCAACGCCGACCACCGCTATTCATCGACGCAGAAAAGCACAACACACTGCTGCCATCCCAAACAAAATGGCCGCCACCGTCACTCGTTCGTTTCGCGCCCAAACAACTCACAGTGCTGCCATCTACCGGCGCGTTCGTTAGTTCAGTGTTTAAATTAGCATCCACCCTTGGTTTTTAGAGCAATGTGAATAAAATTACCACAATTTCTTATAAAAGGTTCAACTTTCTCCTGTAAAATATACAGTTTTAATTGGGTTGGAATAAGACCCTGAAAGCTCATTTTTATGTTCACTCGTTGTAACGACGCCATTTTGTTTTTAAGGCCTCAAAACAAAATGGCGTCGTTCTGGTTCATTTCACTTATTCACCTGTTTTTAAGGGCCTATAACCACTATAACTATCTAATCTTTCATATTATATGTATTTTGTGTCCTGGAAAAAAGTTATAAATATCTTGAAAATACTGGAATTTTTGAAATTAAAGTTTAGTAGACAACCAAAATTCTCAAACAATTTCCATAAACAAATTGCACATTTTGCATTTAAAAAAAAAAAATAAAAAATGTTTCAATAATCCCGCAGTTGTTTGTCGAAAACATTGGTTCCAAATTTGAAAGTGCAAGATCTGCATTAAATCATTAAATATTGTGACCATTTCAGGATTTAGCTGTTATCACAGTTATCTTGTGCTGCATCCGCCGCTAATTACGTCATCATAGTAGGCGTGGCATACTTGGGTGCGGTCATGTTTTTGTTGCAGGAAATCGATTATTCAGCACAACAATGGGCTTTACAGGAACAGGAGTTGCGTGCAACTCCAGAGGGCAAGGACCACATGATTTTCTGCGCGGAACAAAATCACAAAAACAGAACAAAAATTTATAAATGCAATTAAAGCTTTAAAGTATCAATTTTTCTATATTTCGCATTTATAATTCCACTCAAAGGCATTCAAAACGAATATATACATTATAACAAAACCGCACACGCAACTCCAAAATACTGCAAAACTGTAGTGGCCTATTAATATACGCAGGAAGTTTCTTAATGAAACCAAACCAAAAATTGGCACGATTTTAAAAATAACTACGCATTCTCAAAATCTTCCACATTTTCTTCAACGGCCCAATTTTTAATATATAATTGTAAAAAAAGAACACTTCACAATTTAGCTCTCACTATTTTCATACAAAGCAACAACTTGTTTCAATTACACACTATATGCAGTATTTACAGTACTTTGTGAACATATTATTGTAGGAATTCAGTATGTTCAAACATCCCACAAAATCCTGCCACTGACTCTCACAGCATTCGAGGAAGGAAGCAAATTTCAGTTTTGACAATTTTCATATTAATGGGTATATAATTTAAATATGTAATGGGGCATTTGAAAAACTAGTTGAACAGTTTGACTGGAAAATTAATCTTACCGTAATAACTTTTGCCCAAGTCGCAAATTACGTACATGACAAGAACGAATTCTGCGAATCGCGTAAAAATGTGTAAAACTTGAATGGCCCTACTAAAAATGCACGGTACTATCGATAAAACATCCTTGTATATTAGGTCATTTGATTATTTATTTTACGTCAAAACAGTGAAAACAATAACTGAATATAATTTACTCCCTTAATTGCCAAAAAAATTTCTGCTTCTGCCACTTTTCAAATGCCAGCAAATGGTCAAAGACAGTGTGGGATGAGAACAACACAAAATGTAGTAGTTAACGTTACGCATTAACTATCAGAACAATCACAGCCTATCACTGACATCCCGAACCCAGCCTTTGGGAAGTGCTCCTCGTTCTCGGTGACAATTCTAAAGACTGCGGTTTCCTGTACAGCCTCAACTGCGTCAAATTAGTTTTGAATCTCTTCGGTGACCCATCATCGCAGCACGGACAACACTTCTCCCCTCTTAAGGCAGCGTCGCATTCCATCGGCTCACCACCTTCCGTTTCCGAATTCAAACTGTCATCTTCCGTGTCCTCGCGGTCCACGCTTACGGTCCTCGAGAGACACGGACTCGCGGATCCGCAACTTTCAGCTCCTTCATCCGAGCTCGAGGAACACGATGGGGACACGCAAGGAACGACTTCACTTGCGTCCACACCTTCAGGATCATGTGTACCTTTCACATCGATGACCACTTCTTCCGTCTCCCTGGAGGACATCACGTCGGCATCCGTATCGTTGGCTACGTATTCGATGCACTTGGGCATTTTAGAGATGTCTTCATGTGACCTTTTATGTTTCATCCTCTTCCTACTCCACGAGCTGCCCCTTCTGGTCAACTTCAGTCTGGGACTCGAGTCTAAATTGTGAACAGCTTTGAGGTGTCGCTTGAGGCTGTACGGCGAAGAAAGGGTCTTGTTGCATGTGTCGCAGATCAGTGTCTTATCGTACGATGTCTTCTCCCTTTCTAATTTCATCATCTTCATGGCTTGCAGTTCCCGGGTGAAGACGTGGGCATCGAGCCTCTCCAGCACGCAGACGGGGTTCGTGATACGGAACTTGTCCTTTAGCGGGGATAGAATCACCACCGGACTTGTCTCCGAAACGATTATAGGCATCGAGTCGAGGTGCAGGTCCACGCACGTCGGTGCTGTCACCACCTTTACCTTGGGCTGTGGAGAGAATCAATCGAATGACATCATCAAACAAAATCCTTCAAAATGGTCTTAATAACGTAAATTAATTCCGCACAAGTCCAAGCAACCATGTACATTTATTATCAAATTTTCCTTGTTGGTTAGCCCATGAGCAACTTGAACTGATGTGGCCAACATGGTGTTTGTATGCTGTGTAACATTACTATTGGCTACATTATACTCCACAAATGTGGATTTAGGTAAGAAAGTTGTTTAGAATTGGTTAAGTTGTTCTTGAACCGTAACAATTTGCATTGTATTTAAATTTTTATTTACTAAATCGAAATGTACTAGATGGTACTATACAAATGGTTATCCTCTTTAGGCCATTTCACAATATTTACTATGCTTGACAATGTTTATCAAATATGTATTCATTTATCTCCTCCCCGTTTGGAAACTAAAAAGGTACAAAACGCAGTCTTATAAAAATTCAACGGCTTTGCCAGGTTTGTAATTGCAAATAATAAGTAAATAATTCCTAAATTATAACACTTTAGAAACATGGTGTCTTTAGCGAATGCTGCAGAAAATACATAAATCTAATTACAAATTAACATGCATAAAACTACACAGCTATTAAAACTAATTCAGGCAAACAGTTTAGTTGGATGCAGTAGGAAACAATCACAAATAGTGCACATTTATGAGCATTCCAAAAACCCCCATCTGCCAAACAGTTAAGAGAACAGATTAGATTGAGTTGTAAACATGCAAAAGACTTGGATAAAGTGCAGTCGAATTGTACATTTCCAGGGCAAGTTTGACAAAGTGTGGTGCTGAAATTGAACGTGTTGCAAATGCAAGTCGTAAGATATGGCATCGTACCTGAACACGTCAACTAATCTGCTGACTTGTAATTATATTTCTTATCAACAAAAAAGTAATAGGCCTAAAGTAACGTAATTATTCAAATCAGAATGAATGAGTATGACTTAACTGCATTAATGAAATGTCGGTAGATCCTCTCATAAAAACTTCCAGTTGGGTCAAAATATTTTGCGCCAACACTACAATGCAACGCGTCAAAATTGCACTCAAGTGTACTTTCAAAAAATATAGCCGTGAAATGTTATTCAATGAAAGCAACAACGATGCTATTTGTTGGAAAGAAAAGCAAATATAAAACCCCAATTAAACACTGGCAATGTCTCAAACTTTCATTCTAAATCATTGCGCTTCGATTATACCTCTGGTGGCGGTTCAACGATGACCACCGTTGTTGTGTTCACCGGGCTATCCACTCTTTTAATCTCTGGCTGAACGTCTAAAACTTGCTGCACTCTCACAACACTACTAGTTTCATCAGCAGGAACCGGTGAACTTGCCGGCACCATCACCGGACACGGGTACGTTGGGACAACGGTCGCGTTGACAACCATGTCCTCCATGTTTTCAGGTTCAACAACAGGAAGGTGAACAAGGGGGAATGAAGGAGGAGGTGGTTGAGGAGGATCAGGTGGATCTTGTGGAGGTTGGGGAGGATCTTGTGGAGGTTGAGGAGGATCTTGTGGCTGCGATGGTACGATTAATTTTGACGGCGCCAACACGATTCCTTGAACATTATTAGAAACTTTGGCTTGGTCACCGTACAGCACCATCTTGGCACGTGCTGACCTTTCATGTTTGTTGTAGCTGCGTACTACGTGCATCCTGGTTTTCTTCGGAGCACCGATCGGTACCTCGGAGCAATCACCATCAGCCAGATCTTTCTTCCGGGCTTTCTTGTACTCCATGAGTCCGTGCCGGTTGCGGACCGAGAACCACATGTTGCCATCTTGCTCTCGCTTCTTGCTCGCGAACATAGTTTTCCTCCTCTTCTGTTGACCTTCGTTTGATTTTAGTTCAGACCGTCTCTTGTTGGTCTGTTGCACCGGTACGGGCCGGAACATGACGTTCTGGCAGTTGATAGTTGCAGTGTCGGAGACCATCTTCGGTATGGTGCCTTCGAAGTCAAGTTTTGGAGTTGCGCCGACGGTGCATGTTGTACTTGGAAGCAGTATGTTAGCTGCACAATACAAAGATACATATTGATTTTAGCCTCTTTTACCTGTACATCAAACTATATACGGTATCACATACTTATAAATAGCACTACACCGTATCGATTTCATGACCCACCTAACCCGGAAGAAGCACCACAGCCTTGATCATATTGTTGGATCCGTGAACTGTAAACCGAATAATCACTTTCTTGCACCGCATCTTCTCCATCAGCCGGTGGTCTGTTCAGCGGCACACTTACGATGTACGATTGTCCACTAGGTGCATTCACAATAACTTCTTTACGCCCGCTTGTCTGGATGCAGTTCTTTACTTTAACTGTCCGTCTTGCCTTCTTCTTCGACACCACTTGCAAAGTTAGCGGCGAAGTGCCAACTTCTGGTTCCGCGACCAGCCTCAGTTCGTTTTTGTCAACGATAACGTCAGAGCTGGACATGGAGTTGTCTAACGCTTTGAAAGTTTTCGGAAGAGCTAAGTTGTTCAGGATATCAACCGGTGTCCAAGAACTTGCTGGCAGTGACTTTGTAACATCGATGTCCGTTGGGCAAGTCGCAACATTCGCGTCACCTTCTAGAGGATTGGCATTATCACACTGATCGAGGATTTCCGGTAAAAGGGTAAGAGACACACTCGGGGGTACTGGGACTTCGACTTGGACATTGGCACTCGGCAACCAACTGTTTGTCCTCCGCTGGAAATGGCGGTTCGGAATCTCAACAGGGATTTGTAACTCGAGGGATTCCAATATGATCCTTTTGCATTCGGTTTCTGTGACCAGGTATTCCTCGCAGGATGGACCTAACCTGATCCACTCCTTATCCCACGTTGCCGACTTCGATCGGGCACTTTCCAGGATGATCACAAGGTCTTTGAGGATCTCGGCCGAGACCCCGGGAAGTCCAGAATCGATCACGGGAGAATAGACGGGGTAGATGCTGCTGCAGTCGTCAAGATCCCAACATTTTTCCAGCTTAGAACAGTCTGTCATTTCATCAGAAGTGTCCATCTTCGTTAACTCGACGGAAGGGAGCGGAAGATCGTCGCATGCCATGTCAGAATTCTGAAAATGAAAAAACAAAGTATTCATTTAAATAGCGACAAAATCTACTTTATTTAAAATCAAATTATTGTTTTCAGGAGGTCAGACTTATATTGAAATATTGTACGAAAATCACAAATATTTTACCTGCGTGTTATCCAGCAAAGCCGGTGGTTCTTGCCGACATTGTCCCTTTTCTTCGCAGTAGCATTCTCCTTGGCACGGTATCCTAGGAATAAAGCCTGTCTTTGGTTCCTCTGCAGTGATCATCATGGGAGACAACACTGGCAGCCAATCCCGTTCCAGATCTTGTAGACGGAGAGAATGCATTTCAAGCGTGTTCAACCTGTCTTGCGTTGGCTCAAGCGTGAATGCTGTCAAGATGCATTCCTTGGCAACACCGCAGTATTCATCATCTGCTTAGAACAAAAACCACACATTAGTTTAAATAATTCTCTAAATGGCAAAAAAATACTTGGTATATTAATAATACTACCGAAAAGAGTGGCCATCTTTGTGAAAACCGATGCTAGATGTGCCTCCATTTCTAAAATGCTTGCATGTTCTTCATGAAGCTTTAGATTTTCCAAGTGGTTTATGTCCATTGTTATCGCTTGGACGTATACTTCAATGTAAAGTGACATCAAATCCAATCCATACTAAAAAAGGAACCCAACATTTTTTTCAACATATGTTTAACACATAACTAATCGAATATTAGTCCATGCTAAAAAGGATGTTTGCACAATTAACCTGTTCGTAAAGGACATCAACTAAGAGATACTGATGGGCACTGGTCAGCGCCAACGCGGCCAGTTTCTTCACTTGCGGCTTGAGGTACTCGAGAGAGGTTTTGCTCTTCACGTGCAACCGGACCCACAGTTTCATAAGAGCCTATAAAATGGTTAACGATTACGAAACGTCCAGATATGCAAGCGAAAGAATTAATTCCACTTACAGCTGTGCAGCAAAACTGAGAAGTACATACAAGATCGTGTACTAAAAGCACCTGCGTTAGACACTCGGCTAACGCAAGTTTCGACGTCACATTCACATCCAATAACCTATTGATAAACTGCACTCCGCTGCAACACGACATTTTGGACATCTACACAGAAAATAAACCAATATTAAAACCCGAAATATATTTCTCTCATGGAATATGTGGTTTTTAAACCAAATGGATTTCATTCATCATGTTGAAAATTTACACACAAACTAAAATTGCACACTGATAATAAATTAGCATTACTTAGGAAATTCTAACTCATCATAAAGGTGATGAAACTAAGTAATTTTCATGATCAAATGTCGAAATTCAATTGATTGTAACGTACCACATATACCAAACAAACCGTATGTTGAAATTTGTTTAAACGAGAAACTCACAACTTCTGTCAAGCGGTATATTTGTCCAAGGCGGTAATTCAATATAATAATAGCTTCCTTATAAAAAGTCTCTCCTCCAGGTGAACCACACTGTTGGCAGCACATGGCAAGGTTGTACGCTAACTCGTCGTGCCGGCTCTCCATAAGGATTTCGATTCTCGCTTTCAACACATCGGGGTGTTCCATACTGCAGAATGACACACCTACAAAAGCACAATTTGTTCACCTGTAATCCTGCGAGTTGCATTGCAAAGTATAATTATAATGACATTAAACTAGATGATTCTCACATGCTTCGTGGGATACAATGTTAGGTTTGTTCATTATGCTCTGTAGTACTGGACTGCCCCATGGGTTTGGTACCAGCTCCATCAAAGCTCTACACATGGCACTAGTTTCCTTGCAGATCTCGCTCAGTTTTCGGTAACTTACATCGAGAAGTGAGACTAGATGCGATTTGACAGAATTGTCATCCAATGGCCATTGGCTTTTGAGAGACACGCGTAAAGTTTCACTGCAAAGAAATAACACAATTAATACATTTTAATTTGAAAAGTTGCTTGACATCTCAATACACAACTAAGTATGAACATGATAAATAGATTTAACTGCAATATGTAATGGCAAATAATCATTACTATGAGTTTCATCGTTGCTTTTGCATTTCAAATATAACTTGCAAAATATATATAGCTGCTCATGACTATTATGAATTCAATGTGGGCAGCCACTATGTTTCATTGAACTCTTTAGTAAACCTCCGCAAAACAAAACATTGCACATACAATATTTAAATGTAGTTAAATAAAACGTTACAAAGTGGAATTTGACAAATGACAATCTCGACTTACTTGATGAGGTTTGAGGCAGTTTGGGCAATGTCTAAAGAACTGTCCAAGGAGTTTTCGCAAGCCAAGTGTTCCCATCCAAAGAGGATTTGACCCAGCCTTACAGTAAGGCCATCTTGAAACGACATCTTGTCGTACTGTATCATGGGCCTGGTGTACAGATGACTTATCTCTGCAGAAGACTGGTATCCTGAAAGCAAAAACAATGACACGTTAATGTAAATTCATTCAAATACGCACAAGGACCAACAGGTATCATTCATACTTTATTACAGGAAATGAGACATACCTAATGGAAAGAACTTTCACCTGATGGTCTCATAACACACCACATGTGATTGTCTCTGATGGTTCTTGATGGTTCCATCACAAACCACCACCACATGCATACCAGCATCACAGATCACCATTAACCATCAGGAACCATCATGGGCCATCACATGTAGTGTTTTATGAGGCCATTATGTGATGGTTTTTCCTTGGTCGTCCAAGGTTTTTCCAATAGGTTAATCTACATGTAAACAAGGATGTAAACCATTACACTACTAATTTCCCAAACTCCTTTAACTTTCAAATTACCTGCATTTTCTATACATTTTTCCATGTATATAGCAGACATGATATCCATTATTACGGTAATCTCGGTAATACAGCAACAATTAATTAAACTAAAAATCGAGAAAGTGCTCCTTTAATTAATAATACATAATTTTATTTTTTTAACTCCGCATTGACGCGATTTCACGAAATAATTTCTCAGACTTTAAGTTAATTTTCGATTATAATCAAGTATATCCATGGTAATAATAGAATTTAAAAATCGGATTTATAAAACAAAAAAATCCCGGGTGTGGTGTGATGCAAAATTGTCGCTTCAGCATCATGATGCCGAAATTGAAAATACGATAAAAGCATCACCGCTACATTGAAAAATCTAACCATACACACAGAGAAATCAGCACACACCATTCACACACGAAGCAACGCTTCAGTCGCAAACAGAACGTGATTTTATAGAGAAAGAAAGCATTTTTCCAGCCGCCCCCCAACGTGCATCGAGCCAAGATCGAGCGATCGAATGCAACACAAAACGATTCTGTGCCACCATTTTAACTAATATTTCGCCTCCCAAAAAACCCATACAACACTTAGAAAACATTAATGACATCTTACCTTGCGGACCACCACCAAATTCGACGAGAACATTTACGATAAATGATGAAAATCAGCAATCAAACTGTCACCTCAGGAACCAACACGGGGACGCCATATTGATTGTGGCTATTGTCACGCAGCACCTGAGCTCCTATTGGCTGATCAGAAATACAACGACCGCTCTATTTACGAACGCTCGCTTTACGAATTCTCACATTCGCCAATGAGGTTTGGGGTTTCGCATGCATCTCTGCTTTCGCCAATGCTGCATGTGCTGCCATCTAGCAAGAGCTCGTGTAATTATTATATCGCTAGGTTTCAAGGTGATCCAAGGGGCCGTGCATAAACGATGTTCATAAATGTTTGAGGGTTTGACCCCCCTCTCCCAGCATTGCCAAATTATTTAGAAGAGATTCAATTATCATAAATAAATACAAGTTTTCATTTTCTGTACAACGCAGCTGGCTTTTATTAAATTATACAATTAAAACGTGTCAAACATACATCTCAAACCGTCACCATTTTGTTGCAAAGATTTGCAGTTGCATTTTTTAATAACCACCAGATTGAGATACAATTGAGAAGTATAATGCAGCAAAAATTGTATTAGCAAAAAGGATCTACATTCTAAAAAACGCAACTGCAATTGACATTTTACCTTGTAATATATACGACACTTTCAATGATAAATGGGAAAATACTGGCAAACCCAAATACAAATCTGTAGGCACTTGGTCTAAAGTTTGTTTGTTTTTGAATCAGGAATGTAAGAAAATGGTATAAGTGCCACGAATATCGTCAAAAAACTGCCAGCACATTAACACTCTAAGCACGTCACAACTACTGTATATTTACAGTGATAAAAATATCAAGTGCTTGTTGTGGCTAGACTATAAAACTGCGCATATTATACAACACCCTTGGCATTTTGAACATAGAATTAATCAAAATTTAGCCAGCTTCAAACAGATCTTGAAATAGTATTTACACAGTGTACATTTACAGCATAATCGTTTGTTACCAAGCAAACGGTATCGACATATTGTACAAATTTGAAAAGGGGAGGGACAAAAATTGCAATGGATATATTCAAACTTAAATATACCGACTAGACATCAAGCCCGAAATGAGGATAAACAAATCAGTGGGTAAATTAATACACCACAACAACTAAGGTATATGCATTACTTTGCGTCAAACCAAGGGTCAAACTTTCAACGAGACTTTAAAAAGAAATCTCTAATATTGTGTATTGCGTATATGCAAAGCATACGTCAGTAAAGCATCTTGTGGATCTTCAAAATCTTTCCAAGTCTCTGCTTAGCTGTTGCCATTCCCTTCTTTGGCTTCTTACCTTTAATTAAGAAAACAAACGCCGTTTAAATAAGCACATGCATAATATAAAGAAATAAACCCAGTGCAGGAAAGGCACCTTTTGTGGCCGAATTGTCTTTTAAGACACCACCAGGTCTCTTTAGTGACTGTGTTGGGCTGAGAGATGAAGGTCCCGGTTGAACATCCACCTCCTCGGTTACCGGTGGACTTTTCACTTGTACGGGCTTCTTTCTGTGGTAAGGCCGTTTTGGAGGCTACATACAACAAAATAAACTATAAATAACAATAATATCAACATAAATTGCTGAAATAAAAAGTGCAACTAACCGGTAAGTGAGCGAGACGTACAGCTGCTGCCGCTAACCCACTTTCAACAGCTTCATTCTTCACGCCTTCTCTCACTGGCCTCTCAGGTTTAGGACAGTTTGGTAGCAATTTCGCTGAGAGAAGAAACAGATTTTAGATTTTTGATAGCCATGTATTGTACATCACACATTGACAATCTACTTTTTGGATTCCACGCTTCGTCCCTTTTGCCCCTTCCTCTGCTTTTGAACACGAGACCTTCATCGTCCGAGATGTCAAGAGTAGGGTAAACTGATAACATTTAACACCACATTAAAATCAATTGTTCTGGTTATATTGGCATCTGCATAGGAAAACACCCAACTAAATTCTTCGTCTTGGTGACACTGGCTCATACTCTCTCCATCATCGTCATTGTATGACAATTTTCTCCTTTGCCGCTGAGGCCTGCTGTTATTTCTTGTAGAATTTCCTCCACCAGCTCCTCCTTTTGATAAAGCACCGGACCCGGCAGATGAAGATGTCACTGGGTTGAATTGTATCGCGCGGCTGATTGACAACATCCCTTGAATGGCCTCGCGTGTTGAAGGAGATGCGCGACCACTCCTTTAATGAAAACCCAAATTTAACCTTTATTGATGTACTTGCGTGTTAACATTCAACTAGGTCGAGCCAATAATTTAATTTCGCATTCAATTACCCCAAGTCATCATCGAATTTTGACTCGCTATCGGTGCCGTAACCGCTGGCGCGCAGAAGATCTTCGATGCCGCTTAGCTTCGGAGAGGAAACGACATCAACTTCTGCAGATTCTTGCGATACAATGTCTTCCAAACCCGCCAATTGCTTTCCATTCACTGCAATAAAACTTCCTTCAGCAACCACAGATTCTCCAAAATGCAACTTGCAAAAAATTTAGTAATCACATGATAGTTTAAGCCGGAATGGGTTGTGTTTGGGTTCTAAGTTAGCATGAGAAGACCCTTTCGCAGGTGGGTTTTCATCAACCACCAAATTATCCTCATCCGAATCACGAAAATCATACACGGACTCGTCGCCGACGGACAATCTATTTACACTGTCAATGCAATAGAACAAAATGTATCAAAATATAACCTCATAATGAAATAACTACATCACAAAGAAAAACTGAACCTATTTAAAGCTTTCATCTTCCGGTTTTTACTTGCGTTGCGTACTTCCTGTAATTTTCCAACTCCAGGATCTACTGTGACTTTTTTCACCTGAGATGTAAGTCCGACATTTTCTTGAGCCAAACTTGCCCTTGAAATTAATAATTTCAGTCCAACTGCCATCTCTGGATTAGTGGGGACAGCCGCTTTGCCCGATGAGTTTAACGCAGCGGGAGATTGTTCGCTCGATTGCCGTTTCACGGCTCCTTTCGCATCAGTTTTGAAACCACCGATTCTCACTATATCGGGTCTAAATGCAACAGGAGGTTCTACTCCAGATCTTGCTATATCTTCCAACGGCCATTCCTTCTACATCCGAAAACCACATTTCAATATTTGACAACAAACTTTGTAATAATACGTAAAGATGTCCAAATCCAACCGTACTTTTGTGTTGGACACGGCTTTTGCTTTTGACTTCCTTGCCAAATGCGGTTTCTAATATTACAAACATAAAACTCGGATTAATCTATGAATACAGTTTAATACAAGAAATGCAATGAATGTACCTCGCAATGCCTAATCTCTCGATTTAAATCTTTTATCAGTTTGCTGTAAGTTATTGGCTCCGGGATTTCTTGCCTGTGACTTTTTAAATGCTGGCAATAAAAAAGTGATACAAGTTTTTTGAATAAAAATATAGTTTGTTCTGACATATAAATATTCAAATTAAAACATACTTCCTTGTCATGAACCCAGCATTTGAGAGCAGATATTAAGGATTTTGTCCCTTGGATAAGATACGCGGGAGGTTTCCTATCGCTATCATTGTAATCTGCAATTCAACTCTCATTTTCAGCCTTACGGTCATCAATCATCTATTTTCTGTTTCATCACAAAGGAGTAAATAATGACCTTTTAGCTCCTCCAGTATGTGCTTCGCAGCGTACCAATGGCACATTTCAAATGCAGGAAACCTGTATTTCTCCGGAGTTTTGATACGTTTTTCAATTTCATTCACTCTATGGACCATAATTGAAAGTTAGTATAGTAGCTTCATCAAAGTTTCATGCGCATCATAACGTAATACACGTAGATGACGTACTGTAGTTGGAGGGGAATGTTGAGACTATGTAGAAAATTACCGCCAAATACCATTGAATCAGCTGGAGTGAGTACAGCGTGGATCCAACCAGTTGGTATCAGCATTGTTTGACCTTGATGCAACACGCATTTATAGCATGCGTCCACTTGGTCACCGAAGAAAGTTTCGCTCTGATTCGATGACGACATCCACCTCTCGTAAAGTGCTAGATTAGCTGGTGTTGGTCGTATTAAATAGAAAATCTTCTCCCCCTGCAATTCCAGACAACATTTAATCAAAAAAATAGTACAGAAAAATATAAAGTCGACCCTCAATTCAGAAAAATAATCTAGAAATCTAACCCTGAGCACGTGGTACCAAACCGATGTGCCACCGAAGTCGATGTGGAAGTCAGTGTAACTGTCTTTAGCCCCTATAAGGCAGTATTTTTGTACTTCGGGTTTCGTGAAAGGACATTCCTCGGGCAAATTGTCCGGCCAATAATTCTGAGTCCAGCTCAGTTTCCGTATTATGTACGGTGCTTCGACGAGTTCCGACAAGCTGGTTGGTGGAAATAATAATATTAGTTACGGTGAGGTTTGGAATTGAACTTGGAGCTAATGTGCCACGCAAAGACCTCGTTTTGGAGAATTCCAAACTGATGACGTTCAGTACTTTTGACCGGTTCGGATTGTTGTGATAGTCTACGAACTCGCGTAAAGTCATCTTGACATCCTCCTGTCGACCAACATCAATCACATCGATCTCCGTGCTGGATCCTGCGCACAATGTGCAATTACTATTACAATCTCTTAGAAATAAAATAAATTCACCGTTTTTCTACATTACATACCAACGCTTCTTTCCACATCTGCTATTGAAAACGCTTCGGATGGCACAACCAGCCCCAAACCATCAGTACTTTCCACCAAAATTGGTGCGTTGAAACCGTTTTGCACAAAGTACGGCAGGGTCAATTGGGGACCACGCAACCGCAAGATGATTTCATCAGCACTAAAACACACAAAATTAGTGCCATTACATAAAAAGGTCTTCAACACAATTTAACACTCAATTTTGTATTATTTTCGATGCTTAATTGTACAGTACCTACAAACAACAAATGTGACCAAGAAAAACTTCAAGTTGGAATGATATAATGTTGAAAATAATCATCGGTGTATTCACAGAATAATCTCCAAATGGTTTTTCATTAATATAATTCTCTCACATCAGTTATTTTTTGGTATATCTAGAATTATTACCAAATTTTGAAAAATGTGATATATTACAGGCAGAACTGGTGTATAATTTCCCTAAATTTGTATTCCTCAACAGCACGTGTCCATGCAGAACATTTAGTACTTTAAAAATGATTACAGCTTTGCAAACCTTAAAAAATTATTATATATCCAGTTTTTTTTTCAGTTTTAAAATTTCTAACAATTCATTTCAACTATGTACTATAAAATACATACAACATTGCAAATGATTACCTGGGAAAATGCCTTGTTTTAATTTCTTTGATGAATACTGGAGTACCAGTCTGTACAGCCTGAAATATAAACAGCCGGCCGAATTAATTAAATAATTAATACATAATTTCAGCCAATTGGTTAATTTAAAAGTCCCATATTGAAATACCTTGCAGTCCGCGTTTACATCAGTGTAATCGTGTCTATGCCAATTAACTCGTTGCTTTACTGCAAAACACACAATTTCAGTACATTAATATGAATTTTTAAATGCTGTCAAAACCTATAAAAATTCAAGTAGGCGTATATACCTATTGATGGACCAAACATTTTTTCGCATTTTGGACAATGGTATTTGTCAATGTCCCTCGATTGATGCTCCTTTAATCCAACGCAACTAAAACATTAAACATCACAGTAGATTATATCCGTTATACACAACAAAAGCGCACAAAAATGTCCAAATTCTTGGCGCCAATCACTCAATTTGTTGACATCACAGAAATGGCGGAATGAAGAGAAATTCCTTCAAAAACTCGCCAAGCAAAGCTTCATAAGGCTTACCTGCCGTGAAACCATTCTTTACAAGCGTCACATTGGATCATAAACCTAGTCGTTTCGTACGGTTTACCGCAAATGCAGTACACCGGCACGGAAGACATCTTTGCTCCGATTGATGTTGGGCGACTGTTGATGGTGGCCAAAAGCCTCGCCAAAAGCCCAGGGTTTTAGAACACTCGCTTCTAGACGCCGGTCCACTGGTAACATTATTCAGTAATTGGCTATCACGAAGGCTACGCCCATTACAATTTGATTACGGGATCCAGAACGATGGGCGTATCCGAAGGCGGAGCTAACCGCTTGGGGATCCGGATTCTTGAAGCTGTCCGAGCCACTCACGGTTGATGCTTACCCACATTGACGTCACAAAACCCCGCCCACATCGAAATACGAAATTGCGCATCCAACGTAAAAGCCCACAAGGGAAACGAACGATATCGAACAAAAATCGATTCATACCGATATATCGATACGCGATCCATGGTATTCACAAATCCCATTTTATTATAATAAATAGCAACAAATTTAGACGAGTTTCTGTCAGATTAATATTTGAAGTTATATTTTGCAGATTAAATTCATGAATAAATTAACAGAATTAGCCGAAGTACCGGATTGTTTTTGGTCCAAGGTAAAACAATATCACAAAATAAATTTTCTAAAGTCCGGAAAATATATATTTTATTTTTATGCAAATATGTTTATAGCAAACAATGGCAATATTGCAAAACAATACACGCCTTAATTTTACATTAGTCCTACCCTGAAATTTGCTTTACAATTGTACATTGTAAACATACATGTCCCATTTAAGTAACACCAAAAATACGCAAGCATTTAAATAAATTAGAAATAAAAACATTTAGGTGTGCATTTACATTAATTGAATTCACCCCATGTTTCACAAGATGTCATGGTACACCAGACCCAACCCAAATGATTGCAAAAGTACGTAACAATATCTGAAACATATGTATGAATATTGCAGAAATAAACTGAACACCAGATTATATATTGTGTTGCACATTGTGACAATAACTTTTTTATAATTTGGCAAGCAACTATTACCAATAATTAGATTAATGTGGAAGATCCAGAAAACTTAGCGTATGATAATAGCAAAATCGTTATCATATTGTGTGTTATAATCATTACATACACTCAGATAAGTCACATTAAATGTAACCGTCTGTTCAACACACTTTCTCAAATGTGGTACATAACATATTAGTCATCCTTTTTCTCATCCTCTCCTCCTTGGGCGTTATCAGCAATTCTCTAAAATATAAATATAAATAGAACACCATCAGATCAGACATGGGAAACAATTTAATCACTTGTTGGTTTTAACCTGAAGTTTGGTGTGTTCCACGCAGAGACGATCATATTCAACAGCCAGAGATTCAGACTGTCTTTTCATCGCTTCGAAGTCAACTTTTGTTCGTTTCAGTTCTGAAGACAATTAAAATAATATTAATTTAAAATCTCATTTAAAAGCCCCGCCCTTTCCCAACTGTAATCAATTTCGCACCATCTTTCGACTCTTCCAATGTCTTTTTCAGCTCAATTATCTCCTTTTCATATTCAGTTTTCTCTCTGGCGGAGTTCCCTTCATTGTCCGCAGAATATCCAGCCGTAGCAGACCTCTGCAATTTCAACAGATACACATAATTTAGAACATTTTACTTCACAGCAATCACCAAAACTTATATACTTTAGCAGCTTCATCCAACAATTTCTGGGCAGCATCCGTAGCACTCTGCGCTTGTTTCATGGCCGCGTCGGTGGAAGCCATCAGTGTTGCTTGGGAAGAAATCAGTGTCACGAGACGTCTCAGCACACTGCAGAATAATAATAATAACAAATTAACAATTGCAAACAATCTGGCACTAATTCAAAACAATAGCACTTACAGCCAAAGAAATACGGCAAAGCCTGAAATGAAGAAATTTCTCTGGGCTCTGAACAACTTCATGTGCGCTTGTAATTCAGCACTCAAATGCGAATGGTCAGAATGGGCCTGGTCATCGACACTGTACTTTCTCATATCACGAATGGCATCTGAAATGATCAACAGTAAATTTATTATAAACATGGGGCCAAAGATCCAAATTAACTGATAGCATCCATTCTTGCTGATAGTGAATAATTACCAATGAAGAAAAGGACTAGAATCGCGATGAAAACGCTGAAATAAATGTTGGCCTGAGCTTCCAGTGTTCGCAGAAACCTCGATTTGAACAGCTTTTGCCATCTATGAAAAACCAAATTAGAAATTGTCAGACTTTCATACACATATATTTTTAAAATTTAGGATACTGTTAGAATATAATACCTTGCAGGCGAAATGAAAGGCAATAGCAGAATAATGAGAACAGCTATCTCAACGTAGAGAAACGACGCAATAATAGTCCACTGAATGCTCATCTTTGGGTTTCAATCTTTTCGAACAGCAATAAGTAGGCCTATTGACAGAAACGTTTTAGCAGTGTACGCAAGACGTGTACAATAGCAATTTTTAACAGACAGTAAATCCGTAGTTAAACACGGCCAAACTCTATATATGTTCTAACAAATGAAATGCTGAATTATACTCGTTTAAAAGCCTAAGATAAGCGGTAGTACATACGTTGCAGACGAAAGTTCTAGACCCAAATGCTACGTCTTCGCTGAATCACGATCACGTTGGAGGACGCCATTGGTCCGTTACGTCACACGAAACTCGAGCACCGATTGGACGCACAATAATTGCGCCATCTTTGGCGCGCAATTCAAATGTCTCGCATCATTTATAGTAACAAATATCGTTTAATTGAAAGAGCTTCTTTCAAAGAAAATGCTACGATTTCATTTAGAACATAAAGATCGCATGACTTTTACTAGAGGGCGTCTTCTAAACCATGTAATTACACTTTCTCGAGCAGATGCAAAATTGCGAATTCGTATCTACTGTTTCACCCAGTTTAGGTAACTATTCTAAAGTAATTTCCATAGCCCATTGATAGATACCGTAACACACCCAGCTACTATAAAATTAGTTTGTCAGGATTTAAAGTTTAAACTCCGTTCATCGGTATCTTTCTATACCACGTAAAACAATATATAAGAATTGATTTGCGCAGATAACTCAGGTTTGCTTAATTAAGTATATGTTTATTCAACGTGCATCAAAACATGCTTCATATTTCTCATCCATTCTTTTCAAAATAGCTTGATGTGTTTCAACCATAGCCATCATTATGTCATCACGTTTTGATTCTTGATACAATCGTTTTTCTTCCAATTCCAGTCGTTTCTTCTCCAGTTCCAATTTTTCCTTCTGAAGATTTGCGTCCATTTGCAACTTTTCTCTTTCCAGTTCATGGTGAAACTTTAGTTTCAATACTGCTAAACTATCTCCAGGTTCCGGTGCAAATCTATGCGGAGTTGTTAGACTTTCTACGGCTGAATGGACAGTTTCTAGCGTTTCGGCATCTGTCGGAGATAAACTTTCAGTTTGCTCGTGCTCGTCATTCGCTGAATCGTTGTAACAGTTATTGGATTCTGGTGTGTGCAGCTCAACTGTCATGTTGTCTGCTGGTATAACAGAAGGGAGGTTGGATGAGGATTCTCTGAGTCGTTGCACCTTTGCGATGAGAGATGTGCGAACTCTGTGCT
>JAQFZQ010000151.1:0-46467 GCA_034696005.1 Glomeris marginata | reverse complement strand
TCATACTTTTGCCCAAATTCTAACACAGGGCGATACGGCAGCTGCACCACCTAACCACACACTACTCTTCCACCCTGATCCATACAATAAATATTCGAACGTGTTTTTCACTTCTAATACCAGATGGCGCGCCGCAAAACCAAGGCAAAACGCGCCCTCTGGTATCAAAAGTGAAAAACTAGTTTCATTTACTTTCCTCCTTGCTTTCCTGTAATCAACTTCCCACGAGAAACTAAGAAGTTTCTATAATTGTGATACCAGATGGCGCACTGAAAAACGCTGTTGATTGAGGGAACCAATGGTTAATTTATTTGCTATTCAACAGCGCTTTTCGGTGCGCCGCCTGGTGTTAGCACCGAAAATCTTTTTCCCAGGCATATGATTTGCAATAGAAGATCCTGCAGGGATTCTGCAGAATATTTCAGCAGACTTGACCTTGCGTCAACATGAAACGAAGGGGAATCACCTTTCGGAACGCCCGTAGGTGGCGCAGGTGATGACGTCACCCCCGAATTTGCAGCCACGCCCACGTCGCATTTATAATAATAAAGCAAGAATTTCCGAAAATAGATCATTGCGCACTGTCCCACTGGTCATTTATTATTCACCTGAGAAGGAAAAAAATGCCGATAATAGCCACTGGTCAAGGCGTTGACCTCTCGAATAACGACGCCATTTTCTCGTTAAAAAAATAACAGCGAAGTGCACAGTCATCAGGAAATAGTGGAGGCAAAAAACATATTCCACTCGAATAAGCACCACCTGTCTATTCTTCGTCCAACGATAAGAATGACATTACGTCACGCGACGAGGAATTTCAATATTATGATGCATCATTGGGGCAAGTCTCTTACCACCAACCGCCAAATTGTGATTTTTAGGGGAAAAAAGGTGTGGCTTTAAAAAATGATCTCGCAAAGTGACGTCATGCTGTTCTTATCGTTGGACGAATTGCTTTGCACCCTAACAAATTCCATACAAAATAATTGTTTGCTCTGTGCAATATAATTTACTGAATTTATATTACATTAAACTGCAGAACATCTACAGAATTCATGCAGACCACCTGCAGAATAACAAAATTTGCCTGCGAAAGATTAATAATGACACAAAAAATGTTCAATTAATTCTTATATGTATGGGAAAATGTATTCAAGGAATATTGGCAGAACATTCGCAGAACATATGCAGATCATCTGCATTTCCTATATCTCCAATTATTATAACAATCTGCACAATTTTCTTGATGCAAATATAATTCCTGTTTTTAACAGGTAACATTGCCGTAAATGCAAGTAAATAACATGTATTTGCAGAACTTCTGCAGAATCTCTACGGACAATATGCGTAACCTTCCCGCACAAATTCCAACGACAGTTCCTTCAAAATCACAACAAACTTGTTGATTAACTTCCAAATATATAAGAATTGTATGTCACGGTTACAATGACATTATTATAAACCTTGAGCAGGATTTTCACATACAAGTCCTACCAAAGTTCTTCACGTTTCCTGCCCTAATTTTAACACTAATTAAGCGGGTACTTTTTGCCAAAACGCGTAGCGCAAAGTTGCGGAAGTTGGAGAGAGATTATTTGGTCGTGTGGGGTCATCAGGTCATCACACAAACTTCATATAAGTTTTCCGTGTTTGGACGCCATCTTGGGTCCCCCCATTTTTGCAAAACGAAACGAGGCCACTGGCAACGATGACGTCATTATTAGCATTCCCCCAACCCCCACACACTTTACACATTCAGTGGGCAAAAATGTAGAGGGTAAAAAAACATCAAACACTGAACTCATCGTCCCGGAACCGGACGAGTCCATTTTTCGTTGCGCAGGTGAGACATTCACGGGTCAAGGGGACGTTCAACAATCACGTCATTACAAAACTTTCTGCAACTTTTCTTACAGTCAACTATATTGTTTACCCATGTGAACACTGGAGTTCTCTTTACAATCAATGCAGAGATATATATGTAACTAAAATTTCCCATACAGTTGATGTTCCATATGAAAAGCTTTTTTTACAATCAACCTGGTAAAAATATTTACATAAAACTCGACAAATGCAACAAGAAATCTGCAAGTGGGCTGCAGAAAGTGTGTGCGGAAAGTCCCGTGCATTGTTAGCATATAAATAAGCATTAATTGTCGGAACCAGTTGGATTAGAAGCAGGGGAAAACACACGCAGCGAAGGAATTCGAACGTAATAACTGAACGTCCCCCACCCTTGGCCGGTCGAATGGACTCGTCCTTCCTTTGTTATGTGGCTTATTATTCTCGCTTCCCTCAACCTGAAAAAGCGACCACGTAAGACGCTCCGCCATTGGCCGTTCCGCACCTGGCCCCGCCCACACCCCAACACCTTTAGTTTTCCTTGTGTGAGCGCGAGGCCACCAGTTCACCACCACAGTCATTCTGTTGAGGGATTTTGCAGAGTTGAAAAGTGGCTGAGCTGTTTGACGAGCGCCACGGCACTTGCCGGTGCCGAGGGCGACTCAAGAGCCCCTCAACGCCATGAGACCACCGGTGACCCAACTGGTGACCGCCGCGTTCCTCCTGCTCGCAGTCACCTTCCAACCCTCGAGGACGCTTTCCAATTCGTCCACTTTGGACCATGATCCTACCACCGCGTCCACGTCACCGGCAGGATCTTCCTGGGTACCGGTGTCTTCCCCGGTCCTCCGGCAGAAATCAAGGACGCTGGACCTTGACAAAGTCGATGACCACCAATACGAAGACGTGGACATCGTTACCGCACCTCCCCATCCACCGGATACTTTCTCTTTCGTAGTGGCGTCTGACTTTGGTGGCAATAACCCATCGTCCAGAAGCAGAGCTGTTGAAAGTGACCATCCTGAGGATGAAGTGGAACTGGTCACAGCATCGGATCCGGAGTGGTTCAGCGATTGGGGGACACCGGCAAAGTTACAGGATACAACTCCAACAACCACCACCACTGCTACGACACCGCGGACCGCGACCGCAAAGTCCCCGAGAAGGGCACTTCCCAAGATCCTCATTCGCCGGAGACTCCCCAGTCGAGGAAGGACTACCACGAGATCGCCACCGACAACAGGCCGCGATGCCCTTCCCGGTCCTCAAGTTCCTCCGGTGACACCGGCAACGCAGCGAACGACAACCGCGGAACCCGCTAGACCAACTTCTACCGCGACCCGGCAACCTATTGGGGCCATTACATCCACGGTGACCCCAAGGACCACCAGTACCACCAGTACTACACTCAGGACTGCACCGGTAGTAACACTGCCCCCAAGAACCTCTGCGACGAGAAGCACCGCGACCCCACCGGTAACTTCACCGACGACCGTGACACCTTACAGGACTTTCGTGAACCGTTACGGAACGTTCAGCGATAAGGATAACACGATACTGAAACCCCTGGAAAGGCAGACCACGGCGGTTCCGGGTCCCCCTTTCCGAAACGGGACGAGGAAGAGCAACGGCGGGTTCGTTGCGGTACCCGCCAAGAGCTCCACCAAGATCAAGACCGGGGTACGTTCCGGCAGGGAGTTCCGGGACCGCGAGGAACAGCGCGGGGACACCGTACCGGCATCCACTTCCAACGCCGAAAAGCTATCCTACATCCTGGTAGGGGTCTGCTGCGCTGTGTCCATCACGTGCCTCGTCGTGGTGGTCACCGTCCTACGTTGCCGGAAGGTCCGGCAACGGCAGCGCGCCTTGGAACAGCTGCAGGAGTCGCGCAACCTGACCGTAAGCTGGTTGGAGAAGACCCACCACGCTTTCGGACCGGGGTTACCTCCGGCACCGGTCGTTGGACCGGCGACCCCCGGACGCAAACCCAACCGAAGGTCTACCGCGGAACCCTCCGTAGAAGTCCCTACCCCGAAGCCCCAGAACCTGTGGTTCGTTCGCAGGGAGAAGTTACCGTTTCTACTCTACGACCACCACGGTCCGGTACCGGGTCCGGGTGCCGGGCCGGGACCGGTGTCCCCGGAGCCGGTGTCCGACGGTGGGTCTTCGAGTCTGGGCAGGAACCTGCGGTACCAGAACCATCCCACCGGTCACACGTCCGGATTGGACTGCGCCAAGAAAGGGGAACTCATCTACTGGTCATCGAACAACGAACAGCTCATATGACTAGACATGGGACCCTGGGAACTGTACCGCAGCAATCTCCTGTCCGAATAGACTGCTACGGGATTACCGGTGGAACTGGAACGCTAGGTGGCGCTGCGAACATTAGTGCTATGACCTGCATAAGGAATACTATACAAATAAACCCAGTTCAATCGAGGATATACAGTTGTTTTTTAACATTGTTGTGCACATTTAAATGACTGGATGCATGGTGGATGTTAATATTAGCATATTACAAAAGTACATTACCCATATTTGTAGTAAACAAAAATGCCTATGATAAGAATCATAACCCCTAGTGGTCAACTCTTGTACTAAAACAGCCGTCCCCAGAGAAACGTTTTTACTTTTATAATAACTTTGTTTAAAAATTATACAAGTAAATTTATTATGTACCAATCACTGCATTTTTATATTGTGATACTGTATCGATACTTATTTAATTTTATATTTTTGTTTATTTACATGTGCAACATATCACAGGTTAAAAAACTGTAAACAATTGGGTTTATTCGCAGTTTAACTAGTGATATATTGTAATGGAGAAACTGCATTAAACTGAGATTATTAACAAGGATGAATTTTTCATTTACCTACGTAAAAATGTTATTTTTTTAAATTGTTTAAGTAATTAGCATTTGCGCAATTTGAACTTCCTGCAAAATTTCACAACGAGAGTTCAACAGCCACATTATCCGAAATTTATTACAAAAATTACAGTGATTAATATTATTTATAAAAGACAATTGAGACTTGATGCAACATATATTCACTTTGAAAAAATTCCTTGATCATGCATTGTCTTTTGAGAAACAATACAGTTGATATCAAAAAACCAAATCTGGATTGTTTTCAAGACAATTCTCTTTCTGCACACAATTTTATTTACATTTTTGAATGCGGCTGATGCACTCTCTCATCTATTGCAACATTTTCACTACTCCAATATTATTAAATTTTAGAAATACTAATTAAACTGTCACATGATTCGTTTCGAAATATATCCAGTAGTGAAATACTTTGACAATTAAATCCAGATTCATTATGTGATAGTCATACCCGAGTAATTTCATTTGAAATTCAATGGCTTTGTTTACTGTAATATATACATAATATTATACCCAACAATGGATGGCCAACAAATGTGTTGCCCTTTAAAAAAAGGCATTTCTTTTAAATACATAATTACGATTCATATTATTTAATAAGGTATTGTTTTGTTTCTCATAAGTAGTTTAAATTCTTTGTGAACTATTGGATTAATACTGCCATGAATCTCAGATATAATGTCATTCATTATCATGTTCTGTAAAATGTTCATACTATTTATATATAATTATAATTTGTTTAATGTCAATAAAATCAAGATAAAATGTCACCATAATTTGTTATAAATTGCAGCTTTGTTAAAGTAATATTGTTACCGATTTATTTTTAGATTGCTATATTTTACCTATTTTACATACCTCGATTTTACCAGACTTGTATTGCAACATCCATTTGGCATTACGATTGCGCAATAGCAAGGCAATAGTAATGTGATAAAAATAGCATCAAGCTGGCAGAAAACGTTTCCCATTATTGCATCATTGAAATGCTGAAAACTAAAATTGCGTATAATTTGCCAACCCACAGTTATTATTATGGCGGATAAAAAACCATTGTTGAACAAACTATTCCGAGACACAATGGCCGGCATTTTCGATTCGATGCGACACACTTGTTCACCCGTTCAAAACATATTCAAAATTGGTTACAATTTCCCAAATTCACAACACGGTCGGCCTCACATTTACCTTTCTGGGACTGTTACTTCATCCATTGCAAGCCTCCATCTCGCTCGGAAATACTCAAAAACGCCGTCGTTTTCTTTCTTCTGCGTGTAAATTCCGCTACACGACCGTCAAGATCGAACGGTGTTTGAATTCTCGCGTGGAATTCTCGCACCGACCAATCGGAAACGCTTGTGGGAGGAGCCTACAGGAATTCAAAAACGTTCGATATAACCGTTATCGATGAAACTACCGATATATTTTGAATTTCGCCGCCAAACGTTATAATGTCATGTTACTCGCAAATATAACATATAAAAGTAATTAAAACCCATCTCCTGCGTTGGATAGTAAAATGTATTTTCGAATTTTCAGGCGGAAATGGCGAAATTGGAGGCGGAAAGGGCTTTCGAAGAGTGCTCAGATGTCGCGAGACAGGAGGTTTATTAAATTTTGTACACACCCAAATCGATATTAAAAATCACTAAATACCACTTGATAATAGTATCTTTTCCTATCGCAGATCAAGATGTTTCATCGGCATCGCGTGGTGTCGTTCCAAGAGGTTATCGGGGAATACGCCGAGGTGCAAGTTAGGACCGCGAGGAACAGCCTGATGGTCCTCGAAACAGCCATTCTGGCCCTCAAACAATTCCCAACACCGGAACCTCCGAAACAACAGTGCACTTGCAGACTTTCCTTCTAGCAAATTCACCTCTTTTTAAATTTGATCCAACACACTTTCACATTCGAACACCGCGCCAAATATTCATACTCTGAATCACATTGTATAACCACGAAATTTCACTAAAATAATACTTCTATCGAGTACTATTGGGAAATTGCAGTCCCCATTTGTAAAAATAAAAATCCCCTTGCGCAATACTTCTTCAGTCGTGCATAAACAACACAGTTGAAAATATGCTGAATCAGTGGCTGCATTCAATCTTAAACCAAAAAATAATCATCATTTTAAGAATTTATTGGGTTATTGCCAAGTTACATTATACATGTACCACATTAATTTATAATAACCATACGTATCTTATTTTGGCACAATCAAAGTTCTGCTTCGGAGCATCCAATTAGTAGTATATTTCTGTTCAAACTTATATTCACATTTTAATAAATTATAATCCAGATGTCGGTGCTAATTAAGATTAAATGCAGCCAATGTATTCGCAATTAAGAGCAACGTGTGCGGTCAGTGATGTCTAGTTGAATTTAAAGGTGAACTGACATGGTTTTGTAACAAGAAAAACCAAAAAGAAATCAAGTATCGCAACAAAATCTGCGGAAATTAGTAAAAAGTTAAAAGTTTTTGTTATAAGAGGTTGGCTAGAGAACCTCCTAAATTAATGTCCCCCTTAAACAACTTTCTATATACTAATTTCCAAATAGATTTAATTTTTTTGTTGCTAAACTAGTTTCTTTTAAAGTTTTTCTTCATTAGGTTAAAGGTTTCAATGTACTACCTTAGAAAACAGTGTCAGTTCACCTTTAATGAACTATTTTATAATTAGCAAGTACCAACGTAATTAGGTTATTTGTGTAAGAAACTTGATTTTGTGATTCGATTCCATGTTCAGTCAATAAAGTATTTGTAATTATTATATTTACCCCTTTTTCACTGTATTGTTTGTAATATAAACGCCTACAAGAAAGTGAACCACGTGGTGAAACGTTGTTAAATATTTATTGAAACCCTAAGGAAAAACACTGATGTCACGTGATAATCCTTAAAATCCCCCATTAATTTCTTAGCACAAGCATAAAGACTCGTCTCATCTTTTAAACCTTTTTAAACGTGCATATACGCTATTAACAATTTCACCGAAAAGTAAATTTCGTTTAGTAATAGTAATATAGATTTGGCGCGGTAAAACAGTTTGCATAGAAATAGAAAAAAAAATTAATAACGCTCCAAGGAGAAATCAAAAAAGCATTTCGATTATTCGATATTATTTCCCCACGAAACAAGAAATAAAAATCTCTTATAATTTGTAAACCGGTGAACGTGAAAATTGCACGAAATCCTTGTTCGTCAAAGACAATTCACAAACAATCCTCTAGACATTGTAAAAATTTTGGCAGGATAAAATGCATACAATCAACTTTCCCTACGCGTTTCGTAACAAGCGTTTTGCTATATAAAAGTTTTCAAGGGAATCGAGTCGCAAAATTTGGCAGTTGGCACCAACCTTTTTCCACGTTAACAACACCGTTCATCTCGAGATGGAGTCGTACCTTCCTCCTTGCGGACGGGATCTCGCTTTCCTCCGCGGCAAAAACCAAGGGGAACTTAACTTGGGGGAAGAAAAGGGAGATAAAAGTATAAAGAGGATCGTTTTGAATTTAAGGTAAACCAACTTTCATTCTTCGTTTTTCTTAGGCCACTTCGACTCGGAAAGGACTTCCGGGTATGTGGTCTTCTCCCCACTTGACGACGAGCACGTAATCTCCGCGGTCCTTGATCTGGTAGTTCACCTGGTAGTTGTTGTGGCCCACGTGTTTGATGAACACCTCTTCGGTCGGGTTCTTGGGCCCGTGAAGGTTGCAGAAGAGCATGTTGTCACCTGGTTTTTTCAAAAATGTCATCCATTTACTTACTTCTTCCAGAAGAGAATAAATAGACACCAAGAAAGTCAACGTACCGGCGTCTTGCGCGCTGACCGTGAAGGTGTTCTGCTTGTGAAGGTAGGCCTTCTTGAGGCCCATGCCCTTGCAGGACACTTTGCTGGCGTCCGATCTGAACTTTGGCATGTTCTGTTGAGATTGTCTGACCTTGCTCTGCTTCTGGACGGTTTCCACGACCACCGAAGCGGTCTCTTGAGTTCCGATCTCCGCCACCGCTTCACCTGTTAAGCGTATCGAACGAGATCCGATAAGTCGTTGGACTTCTCTCAAAGTAAAATGTTTCAAAGCGAAGCAATCACCTGTGCATTTGATCTTGAACGGACTTCCGGCGATATGGCAGCTGTTGTACTTGATGGTTATGTAGTAGTCTCCCGGAGCCAACGGCGTGTACCGCACTTTGTAACCTTCGTCCACCTCCGTGCAGTCCATGGACACCTTGGAAGGACCGTCGATGGTCACCGCCAGAGTCCCCGATCCGGCGTTGCACGTGTCCACGATGAAATCGGTCTTTTGACCTGCGTCACAGTGTCATTAGTAAAACCGTCCCACCGCAGACGGGTTTCTAAGACCCTCACCGGTCTTGACGTCCTTCAGCCCGTTGCCGTGAGCGTGGACCGCGGCGGGGTCCGAGTCGTCCTTGCCGATGCGCACCCGGAAAGGGCTCCCGGGGATGTGGACGCCGTTGAACTTGATGTGAATGGTGTGCACTCCGTTCTCCCTCGGCACGAAGCGCAGGGCCCATTGGTCTTTAAATCAAACACGTATATTTACTCCGCGTACTCTTCAAAATACCCCGCACACGAGTAAAAAGTACCCAGATCCAACGGCGACAGGAAGCAGTCGTCTTCTGCTCCCGAAGGCGCGATGGCCTTCGCGTCCAACGTGCCCTTCGCTCCGTTCTGATTGACGATGAACGCGAACGGCTTGTCCACCGGCACGGTGTCCGGCATGTTGTGCACCTCCACCTTGCGGGCTTCACCCAGGTCCGGCATGATGTACACCTTGAACGGACTGTCTGGGATGTGCTGGTCGTTGAACTTCACTCCGACGCGGTATTCGCCTGTCGAAACAAGACGTTAGCCAATACCTCGCGAGCAATTTCCATGGACTAGTCCACACCCAACGTACCGGGTTCGGTCACGACGTACGACACGTAGCAAGATCCGTCCTTACGGTCCTTGAAATCGATCTCGGCTTTGGACGGCCCTTCCACCGAGATGGCCAAACTTCCCGCTCCGGCCTCGTGAGTCCAAACGTTAAAGTCGCCTGTCGGTTCGGGTTCGTGAATAAAAGGTCACTTCGAACAGCCGAAAATTAAATCAATGTCTTACTCGGCACCCTGACTTCCCCGCGCTCCAACCCGTTTCCTCCGGCGTGGACGCGGTGGGCCCCGAAGTCCCTCAAGGGTCCAACGGTGAACTGGAAGGGACTGCCTGCGAACGGGCAACCCGAACCTCTTTTAGACACAAAGACGATCGCGAGCACCAGCCGTAATACCCGCAGTACCTTGAACGTGCAATCGCACTTCCGGCGCAGTTTAGTGAACGCAGCATTGGAAAACAACGCATGACATATTTCAACGCGCTTGTATTTTTAGTTAGTACTTGCAATCGTTCCTTGCCGTCCTTACCTGGTATGTGGATGTCCTTGTACCTCACGCTGACCGTGTGAACGCCGAGTTCCTTGGGCACGAAGTTCACCGCGTACAGGTACTCGTCGATGTCGTTGATCTCCGCGTCCTCCGTGACGCCCGAGGGACTGGTGACGGCGGCCGTCAGGTCGAAGGGAGACACTCCAGGCAGCTTGAAGGTCAACCGGCAGTTGCTTCCCACCTCCGTGATGGGCACCGCTTCCCTCTCCTTCTTGATGCGCTCCGTCTGACGGTTCGAACCTTCTCCGGTAACCTTGACGGTGAACGGCGACCCTGAAAGAACCCGGTGAGTTGTCTAACCGTCTCCTTCAACGTACGTAACGGAGTATCTGGACTCACCATGGACGTGGTGGTCAGCGAACTTCAGGTTAACAATGTAGTAGCCCGGTTCCGTGGGTTTGTAGCCGACGGTCAGCGTGCCGTCGTCGTTGTCCTTGCAGGTGATGTCCGCTTTGCTGGGGCCTTCGATGGACAGGCTGAGCCCGCCGTACCCTTCGGTGTCAAGATACGTGTAACGTCGTTATACAGAGTCACCGTATTCTTAATATTTATCCGGACGTCACCGCCTCGCAGTGCTTACCGGCGGCCTTGGTGTCGATGGTGAAGGTGTTGTCGGCGTGCGTCTTGCCTTCGCGGAGGGCGTTGCCGTACACGCGCACCTTCTTGGCGTCGCCCACCTCCCGATCGCCCACCGTTATCTTGAACGGGCTCTTGGGGATGTGTTTCCCCAGTCTCTTGACGCTCACGTCGTGTTCCCCGACCTCGCGAGGAGTGAAAGATATTCCTATAAAACCCAAAAAAACGTCAGCACCGCAACAGATGAACACGTTCCTCCGCGTCTCACATACCCAGGTTGCCGTTGGGCAGCTTCTTCACGAAGACCGGTTCCTCCAACCCGGACGGCGCCCTTATCGTGGCGCTCAGGTTCCTGATGTCCTCCTCCTTCACGTTCAGCGACACTTCGCTGGAAGACCCGACCGAAATCTGGTTCCTCTTCCGTCCCTCACCTTTCAATAAACCAATCTCTCTCTTAGTCTGTCTTTTACGAGTGACGAAATAAGGGTACTATATAGGAAGCCGTACCGGTGATCTTGGCGGTGAAAGGGCTGCCCTTGATGTGCTTGTCGGCGAACTTGACGGACGCCTTGTATTCGCCGGGGGCCGTCGGAAGGTACGACACGCTCACCGTGCCGTCCTTGTTGTCGTGGCACGTGATGTCGGCCTTCGAGGGGCCCTCGACCGCCAGGGAGAGTCCGCCGGCGCCCGCGTCCTTCGTGGTGATGGTGAAGTTGCAGGGTTCCCCGCAGACCCCGTGCACCAGACCGGGTCCGTAGGCGGTCACGTAGCCGCTGGACAGGGTGTCCACGTGGAACTTGAACGGGCTCCCTGGAAGAACGACATTACATTAGCAACCGGGATGCCGAATCATCGGCGTGACTTGTAGCGACTCACCGTGCACGTGTTCGTGGTTGTACTTGATGTGCAGTTCGTGAAGTCCCTCTTCCCTCGGCTCGTACTTTATGCTGACGGTGCCATCGTGGTTGTCCACCACCACGGCTCTGTCCACTTGGCCGGACGGCATCTTCACTTCGGCTGCAAGATAATAAAGCCACCACGTTAACCCACATACTTTATAAACCTTAACAAAATACAATGAAAACTGTCTATATAAGCTTTATAATTTGAATTTTTTGGAGCAATGACAGCACGGTTCATGCAATTTAAATAGGCGTGGCTTCCTTTGTTGCAAGAGTCCATCCCTTGCAATATAGCACTACATAACACCATAGACAGGTTTCACTGCATAGTCAGTTGAAGAGGTGCGTGGGAGGGGCGTGTCTCCAATTGAACCAGTTAATGCCTTTCAAGCAGCAATTAATACCAGGAAGAGGAGGAGCCAACCTTTATACAAGCTCCGCCTCCGGTACGAAGAAGACACGCCTACCAATCGTTACCCCTTGAACGGACTATAGTAAAATCTATAAAATTTAGATTTGGAGATTATAACCAGTGATCCTCGCAGCTGATGTTGGCACAGGTATGTGGCTGAGAACAATGGGGTTGAACTTGGCGGAGGGACTTGTTGCTGATTGCGGTGGCGCTGCGGACGTCAACGGTGATGCTACTCCTGGTACGATCTGCTGCTGTTGCTGGCCGTCTATAACAGTGGTGGTCCTGGTTGTGGTGGTTGTGGTCGTGGTCCTCTTGGAAATCTGGCTGATTTCTTGGGTCTCGGCCTGCCAAACAACATACAACACAGCCCATCACTCAAATACAAGTATAGTGTGAAAAAATGAATGTGACGAAATGAACTGTGACGAGTGTATACTATGACAAAGTAGTTTGTGACGAAATGAACTGCGCTTATTATTAGTACTGATACTACACATATACAATGACAGATGCACAAGTTCGTTTTATTTATTTTTAAACGCCAACCCTTGTCAGGATGTTTACTTGTTCTAGTGTCAAAAATAAATACGTTTAATTCGCAGCGCTTTTTTGCAACGCCATCTTGTATCGAGAGTTCGAAACATTTTTCAGAAACTTGTGACTAAGCATAAACCAATAAACACTTTCCCTTATTCATATCCTTTCTCCCCATTTTCTCATTCAAAGTTATAATGAAGTGTATATTATCTTTAGGCCGAGGTAATTGAAAACCTTGTTTCCGAGATATTTGTGAACTGGAACAATTACTCGATGCAGGAGAAATTAATAAACCCGCGAGCATGATCAATGGCCGCCGATATACTTCGGAATCTTCCATGTTACGATTCACAATGACCGAAAAAAAGTGGGCTAACGACTTTAGGTATTACATTTTCAGAAACTAGAACTAGTTTCGTGACCGTAAAAGGAGCCCAACCCACGAAAGTATTGAAAAACCTGGCCAAACTAGTCGAGTGTCGAAACGTCATAATGGAACGTTTCAAAGCTAACGGTCAAAAATCGAACGTTTCGTCCTCGCGCGCTCATTGGACGGAATTTGAATTTTTGAAAAAGAATCGAACGCGGCGCTCCCGTTAACGGACTCACGTAATGGCGTCCGTTCGGTGTTGCCAATCGCCAGTCGACGGGCCATCGATAAAAGGGTCTCTGGCGGTCCCTGAACGGAAATTTCGGCTCGTTTTCGAACGGCAGGAAAGTGACAACGGTGGAGAAGTTGTCGAAGACGACCGGTGGTCGTTTTCCCTTCGCCATCTTGTCTTCGAAGAACGCGGTTCGAGTTTTGTCGATGGAGTTTTTCATACGATTGAGTCAACGGCCTCCCATCCGCATTTTTCTTCCCACCAAACCCCTCAAACGTCCACCTCCAACGACCGCAACTCGTTAAAAACCCACGTCACGTGACTATATTTCCCGTTTGCAGTTGCCGGGCAACACAAATCAAAACCCACCCACAAGGTCGCCATTCATTTCGAATCCGGCATCATATAAGTAGTGTAATTGTATTACTGATGGCAACACTCATCACTTGTCCCGCAAAAAACCCGGGTTATTGCTTCCCTTTAATAAGTAACAGTACATTATTCTTCCGCAGTCAAGAGTGCATCAGATCTGATCCGCCATTAAGCCAGTCAGACTGTTGTCCATTTACATCCAGCCAACTTTACTCAGTTGCATTTACACCACAAGAGGGCGCACTTCACTCAACAAAACTGATGTATCATCGCAAGTTCATAATTTACTCTGCGGCCCATCACTATTGAATTCTATCAAGTAACATCTGCCTTATGTAATGACTAGGTACAACTCTGGCTACTAGTATTAAAACTAATAAAAATCAAAAGGGCACTTGTCAATTTGAGAATCTGCCTACACATATACTGCACACCTGTCAGCCAGGTGGCGCTGCGAAAACCAATCTCTTCCATCTCCACCCAGGTTCTTCCGAAGGACTGTTTCGCAGTTCAACTGACTGAGTGACCTATGTGAGGTGTTTTTGGGTTGGAAAACGAGCCGAAATAAAAATAGTGGCTAAACAAGATGGCCGCCATTTCCCTCTCTCTCTGCCCAGTTTATTCGCTCAAATTCTCTCTCTAAATATAGTAGTTGGCTAAATTCCCCGTCCGTTTGGTTATTTCAGTTGCAAAATGGCCGCTTTCAAGCTTTCCAAACCCAACATTTTTCCTCCACCACCAAAACCAACCGACAACCGGCGTGCCATACACGCGCAGACTTAATTACTTTATATAGCCTGTGTGGTAACGAAACCCAAAACCTTAAATAACACCTAGACAGTTACACGCATATTACACCCCTGTGCGCAACCAACTAACCTTAACTTACTCCAAATAAGTACCAAAGACCCCCTGTTCAATCTTACCCCCACATACACATCTCAATTAACATCGCATTAATTATGCCTTAAACCTTTATATTCCTTTTCACCTTATTATTAACTAATCCATATTTCCCCCCAAAAACGTTCAAAATTGCCCCACCCACCTGGAATGACAAAACTAACTCCAATAAACACTATAACTAGTCCCAATAAATGTTCAAAACCCCCACACATCTTAGATGTAACTTAAAACCCCAGTAAACACTAAACCACAAAACTTTACTAAATAATAAAATAATAATGTAGAGTTTGAAATGAAAATTAATTCGTTCAGTAATTATACTTTAAAAAATACTTACTAACTTTTGATATTACACTTGACTTCAAATTATACACATCACTTAAAGCATCACTAAGGAATTTCACTCTCTACTCACCCAAGATGAAGGTGAGTGAAGATGGAAAAGAGAAGAAAAGCGACCGCAAGTTATGGAAAGCCGGCAACGACTGACACACCGATTCTTGAATCAAACCCCATAATGCACCACTTTCCCAAAGGCCCCCCAAAAACGACAGCATCCCGTCATGGGATTGGCGCAGCATCCACTGCGCATGCGCACTAGCGACTCCCTCTGCCGGCCAACACCTCAAACACCCCTCCGAAAAACAACTGTTACGGTAATAAAGAAGCTCAAAAACTCACAAAAAACCCATTTTATGTACGGTGCTTATTCACCCCGATTATCCGAACAAATTTCCATGCACATTTAACTTTTGCATTATACGTACATTATTAAAGCAACAAATTTAATCTCACTATATTAAGTTCTTAATTGCGTTTTTTTCAAAATATTTGCTATTTTATTTTTTACAAATAGTTTTACAATAGGCTGTTAATTTTATTTAATCATATTAACAAACTACATATCTACGAATCCCATTTACAAATTTCAATTATAGCCGATGCCTATTTACAAATCTCATGTACTTAATGTATTTACAGATCGCTTTTATTTATATATTTATTTATTCAAAGATTTCATTTCTTTAGATACGTTTTTACAAACATACCATTTACTTACATTTATTTACAAATTCCACATATTGCATTACTACTCCTACTACTTTATAAACCCATTAACATTAATTTGGCAATTCCACTTCTTGCCAGACTCATTCCGAAAACATTGAAACTAAAAAGCAACAAGAATTCGGATAATAGGGCCAGTTTCAAATTGCAGCTTTTTTTCCTCTAAGTTCCCAGCAAAACACATAAAAACCGACAGTTATATAGATGCTTATTTTACCCCAGAAAGAAAAACTAGTGTTGCGCGCATCTAAATAATCTCCAACAATCGTATTCTCCTTGTATTCTCCTCCTTATACTAAAAAACTTGGCAACACTTTTCAAGTTGCCCCGTTAAATTTCCTCTGCAATAAAAACACAAATAAAATCCACCCACAAAATGCCATAAACTAATAAAAGGAATAAATAAAACCCCAAAATACTTCCTCCCACGCGTTCAAAAATGCTTGGCTCGCAGAGTCTTGCGCTCACCGAAACGCCCTGTAATCTAACATCCCCAAACTTCAACATGAAAATACACCCTTATAACAACAAAGTTAACAATTACAAACTTTCTGTGTACTTGTTTCGATTATATATCCAGTAATATAACTGTAATATTCGCGTTTTGCGGAGAAAAGGTTCGCGATATACGGGGCGTAACTTTTGGCCCACCCTGTATTTGCAAATCTAAAATTAAAATAAGCTGAAATATCTGCAAATGCGGTTTCCTTTCCACCTCCAACAGACCGTGAAAATATTCAAAAACAGTAGAAAAAACTGTCAAAAACTAAGTTTTCTACGAAGCGCCGTCTCGCCAAATAAACTCTTTGAATTCCGGCCAAATCTCCATTTAACATTTCATTAAACATTTTGACTGAAATTACGCTAAATTCATCGGAGCGCTCATTTTATAATTATTGTAGAATTGTAGGATTATGAAAATGTAACGGGGGTGGTCCAAAAATTAGGTTTCCGTTAACCGCGTTCACCGGCAGAGCTTTAAAAACCACCGGTTAAGTTCGTTAATAAATATACAGTGTGAAATGCAAAGAGGAACAGAAATAGTGCACATTAACGTTCCTGTGACGTCACAAGGTAAAGGGGCGTGGCCGCATAAATATAAATAATATTCAATAGCCCGTTGATTTGGCGCGAGAAATTTTCTGCTGCTTAAAACCTGCCGAAAAAGGTACCGCATATCTATTGGTTATAATAGAGAGCTGTGATTGGAGGAAAACATGTGAATAAACACATTAACGTTTTGAGAGGTAAATATTTTCTTAAAACTTACGAGCAAAATTGGTAATAAGTAAAAAAAATCACATTTAAGCTTACGTAACTAATGAACGGCCCCTTGTAAAATAATAATAATAATAACAACAATAATAATAATTAGAACTTTCAAACATAACTTTTTAATATTACTTCATAATGTTCATAATGCATTATTTTATTTACAACAAACTAGTAACTTCTTAATTACTTCATTAATTACAAGTATTAATTACATTACTGCTCAATAAATTAAATTTAAAACTGCTTCGCGCAAAAGTCTCGTACCAAGTTTCAGCGTAGAAAGAACATTGCGTCATTTACGTAATAAGCAAACAGTGACTATTGTCGATTTAATTAATCATTTTTGATAATAAATGTCAGGGTTGAAATGACATCATCTATATCAATTGGTAAGAAAACAAACTAAGCCCATTTTACAAATAAAGTCAGTCATATTGCTGTTTGGGGGAAAAAATGTTAAGAAGTCGAAATTGGAAAAGTCTGAAGAAGAAGGAGGATAAAACTTTCTTGGCAATCCGAGATGTGCCAACTATCTTCTCCTTTTAAGGAAGACCGAGGAACTACTTTTTCCAAGTGTCTCTCTACATCCAACACAACAACAGCAGCAGCACCCACCAAAAACACTCAACGTAATTAAAATCCCTGCTACATTTTTTTACTCCGTTTAGAAAAACCCGCAAAAAACCCTCCGCTAATAATTCCAAGTACCGCTAATAAATTCTTACATATGGCCGTTTTCAACACTTCCCGTAAGAAAAGTTGCCACGTCACGTGACACATTCATCAACTTTTAAGTGGTTCCGTACAAGGAGTTGCACCCGCACAACTGTTTCACTTCAAAATTCTCAGTATAAATTTGGAAATTTACTTCTAAAAAAGGTAATTTTCATAATCTGTATAGTCAACACTACGTAGGATCACTTTGACAAACGACTGAAAGATTCGGTTCACTTGCTTTTATATTGTAAATTAAAAAACGCGCAATTTCATGTACTGGTTGTAACGTAAGTTTGTAATGATCCCCCGGCATCAAAATGGCGCCCGCTTCACCCAAAATGTCGTCCCTTTAAATACTGCGTAGTGAATTTCAGTATGCAAGAGGAATTTTATGAAAGGCACTGACTAAACATAAAGTATTAACGGCCCCTTGGCACCAAAATGGCGCCTGCTGCTAGAGCTGATTGATAGGCATTAAACAGGCTTTTTTACCGACCCCCTTGGCATCAAAATGGCGTCGTTAATACGATACGAAAAACGCAAAGCAATCTGTCAGTCGTCTTTCGGAGACCGGAACTTTTTTCGCCCGTCATCCGCCATCATGTTTGCAGTGACAAGCGAAAGAAGCCGACGAATGACGTGCCATTATCGCCTTCTCCATTCAATTAGTTCGACTTTTTCACACTAGACGCCATCTTCGTTCAATCGATTTGCCAAAAACCTCTTCCGCTATCATGTCACGTGCGATAGTTATTTTTAGAAACTGTCATCCAAGAAGATCAAATCTAGACGATTGCCGCCGTCGCAGCGCCACCTGGAAACCGAATGACACAACAACGGTTGGCCATCCCCTGGCCAGGTGGCGCTGCGAGATAAGCCAAAACTTTTCCCAAAGCGGACTAAAAAATATATCATATGCCAAAAGCCCTGCAGTATAAATGTGAATCTGCATAACATATGAAGATTTGTCATAAACCTGCAACTCATATGCATAATCACTGCAGGATTCCTCAATGTTAATTCATTATCCCCAAGTCATAATTAAAAAAAAGTAGAAAACTTCCATCGCAGAATATTTGCAAATTTATGTAACATCAAAATACAACTGGCAGAATTACTGCAGTTACTCTGCTTAAGTATAACAGTTTAATGTACTAATATTCCTAAATGATAACATTTGATGAGCATGGTAAATCAAATGATATGTTATTTAACGGCAACCTTCAGATTCCCCAGGATGCAATTTATCTTACTTAGAATTTATGCAAGTATTCTGCAGAAGAATCCCATAATAAATGCCAATTCCCCTGAATTTCCCCCACGTAGAAAATAAATACTTAATTTCTGAATAAATGTTAATATGTACGCATTTCCAATGAATATATAACATAATTCCAGCCAATTGTATTCTAACATTAAATCTGCATGAGATATGCAGAATTTCGCTATCAAACGTGCCAATTCCCCTCTTTCATAAAAAAAACCATACGTGCCGAATTCAGTTACTCCATCACAAAATAGAAATTCAAAAATCACCGTGTACTGTATATTGTCCGCAAAAATCCTAACAGAAAATCTGCAGTATTGCAGGAGGTCTGCAAGATCTCGATGGATATTATCCACTGCTAAAACTTTCAGATAGTACACATTTCCATTGCCCCGGAATAAAACAGTTATAATTGAAAGAAAATCTGCAGGACTTTCGCAGGAGGTCTGCAGGATTCCGACGGTTAGTAAAGTAAATGGAGATACTACTCACCCTGAAGGTGTAGACGCCACCGGGGACGGGCTGTCCTCCGAACTTGACGCTGATGGAGTACTCCCCGGTCTCCTTGCAGGTGTAGTAGATGCTGAACGTCCCGTCCTTGTTGTCCTGGATGTCGATGTCCAGGTCGCTTCCGGTTCCGCTGGTGCTTCTCACCCGGCAGGTCACCTTGCCGTCGCCGGCCTGCTTCGCGTTCACCGAGATGCAGCTCTCCTCGCCGATCACCGTCGTCTGCCGCACTCCCTCTGCGCCGTCGAAAGACCGTTTAATAAGCCTCGAATAAACGCCGCCCTCGAATACAAACGCCTCACCGGTTATCTTGCACTTGTCCGCAGCGCCGGTGGGCACGGCGTTCACGGTGAAAGGGGAGCCGGGGACCTCCTTGCCCGCGTACTTCACGTCCACCTTGTAGGGGCCGAGGTCGTCCGGAAGGTACGTGGCCTTGAAGGTGCCGTCGTTGTTGTCCGTCACCTTCACCTTCTTCGGTTGACCGTCGGGACCCTTCGCGTACACAAAGACACATTTCGAATCGAGCGATCAAGGAGTTGGTCGGAGCTGGACAAGATGGACTAACCAAGACGGTGATCTGGAGGTCGCCGAAGCCGGCGGTCCTCGTGTCGATTGTGAAGTCGGCCGGGATGCTGGCCGGGACACCCTTGCCGCCGACGCCCGGTCCGGAGACCTTCACGTTCTGGGGCTCCACGGTCGGTTTCACCTTCATCTGGTACGGGCTGCAACGATAAAACAGTTCCAAGTTACGGAGGTTCAAGTTACGAAGGTTCAACCGTGCTGTTAGTAGTTACCTTTTGGGGATGTCCTTGCCATCGTACGTCACCTTGACGTTGCACTTGCTTCCCTCCGGCGGCGCGTAGTAAGTCACCTCGTGAGTGCCGTCCTTCTTGTCTTCGATGTCCGGCTTCCGTGACACGGGTCCTTCGAATTAAACCATTTATACACCATCAAGTCACTTACCCATTAAAATTCAAAGTTTAAGTTATATTTTGGGGCTTCAATTTCTTATTTTTTCATGTCCATCGTCTGAAATTGTAACACGGTTCACGCCAATCGGCGATTACAATTTTCCGACTTTTCCAGTTTTCCTAAAGTAATTGGGAAAAACTTCCAGAGCGTATTAAATAATATACGCAGGTTAAACTAGTTTTAAAGCAGTACTTTCTCTAATTAAATTTAATTTAAAACACGTTGAAATTGATTTATATATTTATACCGCGACCGACAAAGTCACTTGTTACTTTCCTCTTTGTATTCGCAACATATAAATTTGGCTCTTTCTCAAAAACCCAGCCGTAAAAAACCCTTAAACCATCGAGTGATCTCACGAATGACACGACAACCCGCCACTGACTCGTGAAATTTACGGCAGACACCGTTTGGCCGCGCAACCGGATAACATCTAAAGACTTCGTCCGCTTTTAACCGTGACACTGAAACGTCCGCCAAACCGAGGAACCAGACTCTTGGAAACCTTCCAAGAGTCTCTAGCGTTGGATACACACCTTTCTCGGAGGTAACTTGCACCGCCAAGGGAGCCTTGCCGGACTTGGACGAGTCCACCACGAACTTCAGCGGCACGTTGGCCCGGCAGTGTTCGGGTTCGAGCCCCGGGCCGAAAGCCTCCACCTTCGACGCGTCCACCGAGTTGTCCACGGGGACCTTGAAAGGACTTCCTGGAATGTGCTGGTCGGCGAACTTGATGCTGATGTCGTACTCGCCGGCTTCCGTGGGAAGGTAATCGACGGAACAGCTTCCGTTGCCGTTGTCCTTGCAGGTGATCTTCGACTCCGAGGGTCCTTCGATGGCCAGGCCAAGTCCTCCGGTCCCGGCACCCCTGACACCGCGAAACGAAATCGTTATAGAAAACACTTTGATACAAGAAACACCTCGGTATTGTGAACTCACTTGGTTTCCACGGTGAACTGGTTGCTCCTGTGCGTGATGCCCCTCTCGAGGCCAGGTCCGAAGGCCCGGCACTTGCGGGGATCGCAACCCTTCTTCATGGTCACCGGGAAAGGGCTTCCAGGTACAGGAGCACCGTCGTAAGTGATGTCAACGGTGTGTTTACCTATTTCAGATGAAAATTGGTTAAAATACGTATTGCGCTCGCGAGTTACAACACGATGAAGACACTCACCTTCCTCGAAAGGCGTGAAGGTAACCTTGTAGGTGCCGTCGTTGGCCGGTTGCACCACGGCGTCCGTCTTGTTGCCGGACGGGTTGTTGATGGAGCACACCACTTTGGCGTCGCTCTTGTTGGTGATGGCCCTCGCGTCCACCGTAATGTCCGACGTCGAATCCACGTACAAACCTAAACCACGTCAAAAAATATAGTCACATCCCAGTCACTGCAACCGACTGCGAATATCATTACTGTAAATAAATGGACACGTACTGGGTTCGAGTCCGACAACTTTCACTTTGGACACGTCGAGGTGCGGTTGCACGGCCACTTTGATTGGACTCTGCGGGATCTCTTTCCCGGCGAAGAACACGCTGACCTGGAACGGTACTTCCACGTTATTACATCGTAATACTACACTGTATTACATTGCCGGTATAATAAGAGGAACCTTGTGGTCGCCGGCGTTGGTCGGTGTGTAATCGACGGTGAAGGTGCCGTTGTCGTTGTCCTGGATGGTAAAAGGAAGCTGTTGCTTGTCGTTGTCGGTGCCGATGCCCACCTGGACGTCACCAGGACCCGCTTCCCGGCAGTCGATGTTGAAATGAGTGGGCGTATGGGACTTAACCCCTTTCTCCACGCCCGGCCCGAACACCTTCACCTGCGTCGGGTTCGTCGGAGCGCCCACGTAAACCTGTCCACAAAAATCACAGTTCCGGTAACCCACACATAACGTTTTAAACAGGGTATTGAATTTATATCGTACTCGGAAGGGGCTCTGGTTGACGGCCACTCCGCCAAAGTGCACTTGCACCGTGTGTTTCACCGGTCTCTTGGGCGTGTAGAAGCACTTGAAGGTGCCGTCCTTGTTGTCGACCACCTTCAGCTCGATCGGGTTGTAGTCCTCGTCCATCACCTTGATGTCCAGAGGGGCGTGGCCGCCCGATGCTCGGGTGTCCACCGTGAACTCTGTCTGCTTGCCCAACTGCACGCCGGACTTCTCCAGACCCGGTCCGAAGGCCTTCACCTAACGACGTAGAACATACCGCAGTTTAATCTAGTTTCCACGTTAAAGTATAGTTTATTTACTGTATTATAATACTGTAAGTACCTTCTCGGGGAAGTAGTCGGTCTTGGGGATGACCTGGGCGATGTAAGGCGACTTGGGTATGTCTTCGTTGTTGCAGAGGATGTGGACGGCGTACTCCCCGGGAGCCGTCGGGTGGTACTTCACGTCCGCGGACCCGTCGCCGTTATCGTTGCACTCGATCCTCGCCTGGGACGGTCCCTCGATCGAGAACCCTGAAGGCCACAGACCAGAGTTACCACCGTGAACTTAACGCTACGGTCACGTTACTAACCGAGAGCCCCGGTCTCGCCGTTGGTCTCGACCGTGAACAGCGCCGGGTAGCCGACGACGCCGCCGTGGAGCCCCGGCCCGAAGGCCCTGATGGAGGATTCCTTGTAGGGTCCCACGGCCACCTCAAAAGGGCTTCTGGCTATCTCCTTCCCTCCGAAGGAGATCATGACCACGTATCGGCCCTCCTTCTGCGGATGGTACACGCAGTCGTACGTCGTGCCGTCCGGCAGCACCTTCATGTCCACCTTCTCCGCTTGACCGCCTGATGACCCACCATTACAAAGTCAGTTTTCAATCACCAGCCAACATGTTTCAACGGTACTCTACTCACCAGGCCCGATGACCTTCACCTCCAGGTTGCCTTCCCCTGAACCATCTGTGAAAACCCTGAAGTCCGCCGTGTCCTTCACTCTCACTCCGGTAGGTTGAAGCCCTCGTCCGGAAGCTCTGACTCTACGTGCGTCGGACACTTTCCGAGAAGGAGATACGGATTAAAGTCGCACCGCGGAACTTATTCGCCAACGTCAAGTTACACGGTAACCAACCTGGCGATATCTTGACGCCGTAAGGACTGCTGGGGATGGGTTGTCCGGCAAAGAAGATGTTGACCGAGTGGAGTCCGCTGGCCACCGGCATGTACTCGCACCTCCAAAGGTCCCCTTCCACGTGACGCACCTTCGTAGGCACCGTGTTCTTGTTGCCCTGCGGGTCCAGGATTATCACCTCCACGACGCCGCGGCCGGCATCTGCGTTCGAAACCCCGTTTAGAAAGAAGACTTCCTTGATATAGTAGTCTTTAAAAAATACGGTTACCTTTAGTTATTATGTCGAAATAAGTGGGTTTGCCCACGGTGACCCCGGTCGGTTCCAAGCCCGGTCCGGAAGCGGTAACCTTGCTCGGGTCACCGGCGTGTCCTTCCACCATCACGCTGTAAGGGCTCTTCGGGATCTCCTTGCCGGTGAACTTCACGGACACCTTTACGTACAGAAAACCCAATTATTTTTTTGGACCGTAGACTGCATGATAAATGCTATTAAATAGTAATAAAAGCCTAACGTTCCGAGTGGGATGATTTAAATATAAATGGGTGTGGCACTGTGACCACGCTTTACCTGAAACGATCGAACAAATCGTAGATCATCATCAATATACAGTATCATCAAAAAATTCAATTTTGGAGTTGTGCCAACTTTCTTTTCACCCAACAATTACCATGTTATAACGTCATCGTTTACGCGATTTCTACAACTAAATAAATACCATTTACATGTTTAATCTAGCTTTTATAGCTTTATACAGCGAAACCTTCGAGAACCGACAAACGTCCCATTTCACGCTCACCTTGTGCGCGCCTTCCAGTCTCGGCTTGTAAGTCGCCGAGTAAGTCAGGTTGCGGTCGTTGTTGAATTTCAGGTCGACCTGGAACAATGTTTTATTCGTCACGGTCCGTAAGATATAACAAAGAGAAGGAATAACGGAAGAAGACTCACCGGTTCCGCCTGGCCTTGCGGATTGAAGACGGCGACTTCGACGTTGCCCTTGCCGGCGCTGAAAGTCTCCACGGTGAAGTTGGCAGGAGCCCCAACGACCACGCCTATATTGTTGCCACAAAGGTACGTAATTAATAGAGGTATCGATCGAGCTTCTCGTTTTGTTACATAATGTACAGTTACGGTACCGGTGGGTTCGATGCCGGGGCCGTAAGCGCGGACTCGGTTCGGGTTGATGCGGGGACGGAGAGGAGCGTTGGGCTTGAGTTTGGCGGCCGGGTACTGGGACAGGTAGGTCATCATGGACAGCTCGTCCACGTTCGGGTTCACCATCTCTTCCGGTTTCACCAGCTGAAAATATCGCAATTCATTCCCTCCTTTAACTGTTCTCCACCTTACGCGGGTTGCCGGCACTGTTTGCAATGATGCGCAATAATAAAACACAGTGACACTTTTATGTAACTCGACTCCCATTGCCAAGATGGAGGCTGTAGTGAGGCAAATTATGGGATCTTATTAACTTAATGCAAGTTTTCTCGCTAAGGACGCCATCGTTTGAACGTTTTTCTCCTCAACCCCTATCGGAAAACACTGTTGAAAATACTACATATGGGGATTGAAATACTAGTGGACAATTCTTAATAAATAACCATTTTGCGCATATAAAATTTAAAATATTCCTTATCTTGCATAAACAAATGACACGTTTTAAAATACAGTATTATATAAAATATTTCCACTAAACGAAGATCTCAAAATTCAAATAGTTTTCTATTAAATCGGCGAAATCCTGGAATTCCATAACAGTAAACACACCGATTAATTAAACTACAGGGGTAAATAGATGTATAAAACAAAAACTTTAAAAGTTACCCTACTCTTTGAAACACCACCTGTAAATTTCATCCTTTTTCTCATAATTATTAACCCCTTCGCTCCTGAAATGTCCATTGTAATGCACGAAAGGTTTCCAATGTATTGTCATCTTGTAATATTGGAAATCAAACACTTTTTAATTATATTCTGTTAACCACGAGAAAGGTTTTAGCGTTACGTAACGCGGTTCGCATGCGAAGGGGTTAACACGTTCATTTAGCGTTCTCGATTAAACTTTTTTAAATAGACTTAATCTGTAACGAGTTTGTTGCTTTGAATGTCTCGCATTAAACATTATAACCATATTAAGCCACAATTATGGAAACCGTGTCACCGGCTCCGATCTCGCTGCGCATTACGTAACAACCACTCATTTCAGCACCGTTCATCTTGCAGAAACTAGATTGGGAGCATGTTAAACATGTGTTTCAATACAAATATATTATCTTGCAAACGCTGCTGTGCCCGGCAACGGGTTAATTCACAAGCGAATACCTGCGGCACTCCGAGCCAGTTGTCTGCGAGAGTCATGGCCTCCTTGGCGTTCTGCAGGTTGTTCTTGGGGTTCCAGTCGGGCCAGTCGGGGCAGAGACCTGCGTAATTCGTACACAGTTATTAGATAGAATAAAAGGAAAGAGAGACGTGAAGGTAGATACCTGGTGCGAGGGCGTCGACGAGAGCCCCAACCGCCCTTCCGTCGTTCCAGTCCGAAGTGAAGTTGGTGATGGGCAGGTCGGGGATCTTGGACTGGATCCAACCCAGGAGCCTCTGTTTGGGTGTTGGTCCCGCTTTGTCGCCGTGGAAGAAGTCCTCACCTTCCCACATGGGGATCGATATCGAGTAGTGCAGGATGAGGGTCCATATCAGTCCCAGGATCAGTTTCAATTTGCAGTCCACTATGTCCGAACTGTCTGCAAAAAAACAAAAAAGTACATTTCAATATGCCACCTCAAATGTAATTCTTATTCTGCCAAGTCCCAATTATTACAAACTTTTTATTGGACCATTGTAAGCATATTTGTTTTACAAAACTCTGCTGCAAAAAAATATCTACATATTCACTGTACAATAAAAAATTACTTTTGTGAACACTTGTAATCTTCAAATATAATATAGGCCTACTACCAATTTTCCAGTTTTCCCATGACCACTTGACCCAAATATTCTTTGACAATAATATACTTCCAAGTTTTCATATTGTAATTTATCACAAAATGGAGTAGTGCAACAAAATATTAAAGTGAACAAACTGATAATTGTCAAATATTTTTGCCACTTCTTACCGAATAGAATTTACCATTTTATCACTTGAATTAAGGCTTGCTTGAATGCAAAATTGGTTCTCAATTTCCATTCCAGATGGCGCACTGAAGTTATACCCCGTTCAACTAAATTTGAACTGGCCCCGCCCACTCGTGCAAAGGATTGAAATTCGCCAAACCAATCAGAATGCAGGATGTACTCCAGCTCTGTAGCGAAACAGTATTTACGCACGTGTCCATTATGTTCTCCTGCATCCAGAAACAGAATAAAATTTACGCCCGCAAAATTTAATCCGCGCGGATTAACAAGGTAACAGGGGCGCAACTCCGCACCGCACATCGCACCACTTACGCCCCTATTCGAACCCACTATCGCGGCAACAAGGGCGCAAATCGAAACCGTATTGAAAATGCAGCCGACAAAAGAACGCGTTGTATTTTCAAGAAAGTTTTTCTCCTATTCAAGTTTACAATTATCTTTTTTCTACTCTTCTCCCCGATCCGAAAGACAGGAATTTCCCTCGTCATAAACAAAGTGACGTCACCGGCTTTCCTTGCCCATATACGGCAATGTTACGAGTTGAGGGTCACGTGGCCAGCATTTCGCACTTTGACCTCTTTCCCTCCAAACACGTTTTCCTACTTGTAGATTCGTCGTTTCGCTACACTGCACACTACTTTTGAAAAAAAAGAAACAAGCGCAGCGCTATTTGCCGTCTCGAATCTGCGGGCGACGTTCGAAATCCAAGATGGCGGCCGCGTTCGATTTTTCCTTTTTCAGAGATGCGCCGTCACGTGACGGGCTTTACTAGGTCAAATTTGACATCGAAACACGACAAAACAATGTCAATCTCGTGTTTTTTTCAAACATCCACCCTTTCCAAAAGAAAAATGCCACGCCCCTTCGGTTGTGCGGTCAGTTTGTCGCAAAAATATACTGGAAGCGGCGAAATATCGGGTGACTGCTGTTGCCAAGCGCACCACTCCTCCCCTATTTGGCATCTTTCCGTCATTTCGTCGCAGTTTTCCGAAACCCCCCTTTTTTTCCGCCCACGTAACACCTCCCAAAACAATAATTAATCATAAAGAAAACTGCGACAAAAGAAACGAAACGCCCCGACGGTTATATCACACATTTACGTCACGCTATTGTCAATCGAAAGCCCATACCGAGACGGTACGTTTCGCCAACCGGATATTCGATCGCTAAACGGTAAACGCCGTACGATGAAACGGCCGGCGGCGAAACGTCCGCTTTGGCGTCACGCACAATGTCACTGATCTATTTAAATCCGCTAAAAAAATTAATGTAAATTAATACTGTATAGACAGACAAACGTACACATCAATTTAGCAATTAAATACCTAATAGCACTCTTGAGTAAAGACCATCATTAAATACTGTAATTCAATACCGCAAGCGAACACTGTTTACAGTCAACAAACGACTACTTCTTTGGCTATAAATGTGCCACCACTTCTCTTATAATAAACCATCCAGAAATGTTGACTGTATAAAAAGTTTCCAAAAACACCAATGTAGCCCCACATGACACTCCCAAATTATCCTATATTTACAATAAAAAATAATAATTACAGTGACAGTTCCAGGACAAGTGTGGCTCCCAAGCCCCGCCCCTTTTTCTAGAAACCCCCCCCCCCCACAATCTTACCAAAGCGTTATGTAAATTAAGGAGTTTCAGAAGGAGAAATAAAAATAAAATGTGGGACAAATAAAAAAGGGGCGTTACAAAAAGGCCACACGTTGCCTGGAACAAACAACTCGTCCCTTTCAACTTTTCCCATTCACAAAATAAACACTTGTTCCACTATTTCGCGACATATCCAAGGTGACCTTCTCCCTTTTTTCACGAGCAAACGAAATTTAAAAACCATATAGTGCTTCCACGTTCAAGCTTGCAGCGAAAAACCCCAATCGGCCGTTTATAAAGTATAGGGTTTTAGTGCACTCTCGAACGCGGAAGCACTATGTAATATAACAGTCATGTTTTACAAATAACGTCATCCTATTTCACATAAAACAAGCCCATCCAACTGGTTCTCTTTTCAAATGTCAACTATTTCCCACAACAGGAAACGATAAATCGCGTTTTAGTGCCGCAAGGGGGCGCTGCTATTTAAAAAAAAAATGCTGCTTTCAAAACAAAAGTTCACAGCTCATCTCCTCGCAACAATTACCCAAATGACAATTCACCTTTCACGCAAATTTCTCTGTACAGGGATAAAAGAAATAACACCACATATCCTAATTAGGGCGCCCTCTAACGGAAATCTGACAATTTTCGCATCCGGACATCAAAATGTCGCAATAAAATGACGTCACAGCACACAATTCATTTTAAAAAATAACAGAATTAACAATATATAAACCGGGTTGTTCGTTTTTTTTTTTCTTCAACGAGATCCGAATAAAAAGGCAATTATAGTTTCCTTATGTAGTTAGCCAGTTGTAAAACCGGTTGTAATAAGTAATTATTCCAACACCTTTAAGACAGTTTCATATTTAAAAAGTTCCATGTCATGGACCTGTGCCAAATGTCTTATTTTTTTGTTTCTCTTACTTTTGGCAGAATTTCAAAATTCGATTGCTGATCAATATGACAGCACGAAATCGATCAACTATTTTTTTCCAAGCACTTAATTCTAATAATAGGGGTAATTAAATAATAATGTGCTATAATCAGGTAATATTGTACAATTTAATTGCTAAAATATATATTTTTATATAGCCTAATTATATTCACATCATTTCTGTAATAATTTTCTAACTAATTTAAACATATAAGTTATAGACATAATTATAATGAAATTACTATAGTAACCAAATAGTGTTTCACATAAATATATACATTACATTATTTGTTATTATCGCAATTTATATTTACAATTACTATAGTAAATTATTTAAATCAATTTTATTTAATAAAATGTATTTAAATTCTGCATTTGAAATTTGTTAATTAAAATGATCATTACGTAATTCATCTCCTTTAAACATTTTAAACCATAAACTAAGCACTATATTCTTAAATCTAATAAAATTACAGTTAAAATGAAAATGAAAATTTATAACACTGAAATTAAAATTGCATCAAAACCTTACATTTTATTACTTTTGAATTCAGGTAATACGTATATTAAAAAATCTGCATTTAATGTAATTACTTAATTTACTTAGTGGGCAACAAGTCTAATATAAATCTTCAATTTCCACAATTTTCCCAAGCTTAATATCTCAAAATTTAATTAAATAATAAAATAGGGTGTATTCGGACAACATCACAAATTGAGAAACCACGCCCAATGCTTTTTACTAACAATAAAAAAAAAAACAATAACATTAAAAAACACCAACAGGACAAACGAAAGAAAGAAAACACCCAAAAAGTTATCCAATATAGTTCTTTCTTGAATTTAAATACAGTTTAAAATTCAAGCCAGACAACTAGGAAAGAAAGTTCAACGTCCGATTAGTTCAATCACCAGACTTAGTCATTTTTTCCCCTGTATTACTATTATTATCATCGTTATCTGTTCCGATTAATTCTGCTTTTAAGAAAAAATATACATGTGTAAAGTGTTTCTCCTTTTAAGGGTGAATCTCGAAAGTCAATTTGAAAGGGGTGTGGCCTGTTTCCTTCAAAAAAAATATATACGTATACCGAATTAGGAGAGGCAAACTTTAAAAACACTTCCTTTTCTAACTTCCAAGAAACGCTATAAAATCAAAATTCAAAGAAAACTAAAATCAACCCTGATGGTGACGTCACAGAAAAAGATTATATCACTATTAACAATTCAAAAACAAACCCGCACTAATTTAATTCAAAAATTTACTGCATTTTAAATAGTAAAGTATAAATTAAAAAATATGTAATAAAATTTGACGGCGAAAAATTTAGAAAAGCCAAGCAAAATGTTGCATTCATTCACGTTATATAACCCACAGACATTTTGAAGATGATTCGCACCTGCAATTTCGCAGCATCATCAAAAAACCGTTTATCCGAACGCTTTATTTGCACGGCAAATATTTCATTATTTGCGCCATTTTCACGAAAGAAATACATTAAAATTAACAAGAAAAACATGTCTCACTATTCATTTTGATATTCCTTACCGTTTTTCAATGTTTTATCGATGTTTATCAACGCACTATATACGTAACGCGTAACAAAACCAGCTTTAAATGTTATAAAATGTCACGAAATTAATTCAAATTAATCCGTTTTCGAAGTACTAGTTAGTTGTACAGAGATAATGCTTGTTGTTTTTACCAAGGTTTTTACAACGGATCATCGCTAAGCCGCGAATTAAAAGCCGTCAAAACAAAGATGGCGGCGAAAACGTTCCATTTTGTTCGGATAAACGGGCGTACCGACGCGGGTAGCTGAACCCCGGGAATTCGAATTCCAACCGGCCGACGCAGCGCCGCCCAGCGGACGGAGTGACAAATATCGACACAGAGGAATACGAAACGAACGTGGCGCCACCGCGTGACGAGAGGGGTTCGATACATCGACCTGTATCGTTCTCCGTATCGATATCTGCCACACCTTGCAGACAAGATGCCAGACGTTTCGGCCGAATTATGTCACCGTTTATTTTTGTTTAAGAACGCGTTCAAGCCACGCCTCTATTGGGGTTTGTTTAGCATTCTCTCACGACTATATTCCTTGTCCAGAGATAAGACTAATACTACAAACGCAAGATATAACTTATCTTTCATACTAATTCATAATAAAGTATTTAGAGTAAAATTATCGCATTTCCAGCGCCACCTGCTTTCCGGAAAAATTACTATACACATACCGTGCAATATGCACAATGTAATACAAAACAATTCCACGAAATGTCATTCTTATCTTTGGACAGACCGTTTCTTAATTCATACTAAGAACATTACACCACTCTTTGAACACATGTGCCAAATTGGAACCACCTTGTGCTTCAAAATCCTCTGATTATAACCATAAGTGGCATTTCAATGGTCACTAACGAGGTCACTAAGCTAATCCCCTGTATCGATACGTATCGTTTGCACTAGCAAAATACCGGTATCTGTATCCATATTGCACCTGTATCCATATTGTCCCATTGATGTATCATTGCATAAAATCATTTTAAAGTATTTTCCATATCGATACGTACCGACGAGTACCGGTACTCGTATTGACACCTGTCAAAAATTACAAGCCCAGTATATTTTCTACCTTTGTTCACTGACATTACATCACCGCCAGATTAGGAACATTTTCTCCCATAAAAACTTATCTCTGATTAGTTGATACGTACCGGTACGTATTGATACGTATCGTGCTACGTGAAGTTGCACCTTCATCAAATATCGACATCAAAAAATCAAATGCAAAACCCATCCAGCTAAAGTTATTAGAGAACACAATAACAATACAAATAAAGTTCACAAGAGTGAAACTAAGGTGATACACAGGTATGTACCGATACGTACCGGTATCGACAAAACAAGTCTACACCCTTTTTTTTTTTAGCCAGAACTAGGTTTCTCGTACAATCCAGATTTCCACATTTTCCCGCCCACGTACCGGTACGTACCGATACATACCGGTATCCACAAATCGAGTTTCCACCCTTTTGACCAGAATTAGGTTAGATAACTCTGATTTTTCTGTTTTACCGATTCCATCATATTTTCCCACTCACGTACCGGTATACGTATCGACTTGTACCGGTACGTACCTGCCACGTCAAAGTGCACCTTCATCAAATCCAAGATCAAATGCAAAACACCTCTTTTGAAGTTATTATGAACACATTTCTAATAAAGTGATGGAGTCGGATGGAGTGAAACACAGGCATGTACCGATACGTACCGGTACGTACCGAAATCGAGTCTCCACCCTTTTGGCCAAAATTTGTTTTTCTTTTCTTATTTACACACTGATTTTACACGCACCCAAAATCAAGATTCCATCACATTTTTCCGCCCCATGTACCGGTATACGTACCGAAGTGCGTACCGGTACGTACCGCCCACCCCAGCAAAACTTCCCGGTACTGCGAGAAAAAAGCAGAACGAACTTACCTATGTTGACGATGCGTATTCCTTCGTCCTCCTCGAGGAATCGGAGAGCCACCGAGACATTTTCCAGCTTTTGCGATCGGAAATTCGGTCTCTTGTTGTGTTTGGGCAGTTTCTTTCCGGAAAGCACCTCGATGAGCGAGATGAGACGCAATCCGTCGGAAAGGTCCGATTCCAGGTTGCCGATGTGCTTGTTGACCGTCTTCAGGTGCTCGTTCGCCCACCTGGTGAACGTGTTCTGCTGGATGCGTTTCCACTGCGCATCTTCCGCCAGGTCTCTCTCGGTGGCCACCATCTCTTCTTCCGACGGTTGCTGTTGCTGTTCCGTCCTGTGCTGCAGCTCAACATCGAATGCCGACGGAGCGGCGGCCGGTGGTTGGGCGTGGCCGGGGGCGGGGCCAGCCGCGGTCGGGGGCGGTTGCTGCATCTTGATTACCACGCCTTCTCTGATCACTCTCGCCGGTACGAAATTGCGATACCAACCGTCACGAGCTTGTCCTGCGACCTGTTTCAACCAATTCGAAACGTTAGACGCCATTTTCTCTAATAAAACATTCAATAAAACCGATAAAACTATGCAAAAATTTTCTCCGATGCGACTTCTATGGAACGTCAATCACGCGTTCCATAGAACGAAACGAAAACGTTCGATTTTTCTCTCTACGTCACCAGTTACGTCACGTTCGACGTTTGGGCGCCAGACGATTCGCCTCTAAAATGGAACGTTTTGCCCGGTTTTCAATGAATTTCACAATTTTGAAATTTAGAACTAAAATGCAACCTTCTCTACTGGCGGAGTTGCCATTTTTCTCATTTTCAATTACTATTTATTACTGTATAACGTCTTTTATCCACAACTTTACCGGGAAAAAGTTCCCACATGGCGGCGTTTTGAATTGGCCGCCGCCATTACACCGATTTCTCCCTGATATCGATATCGTTACACAGTATCGATACTGTACCGGTATTTTTTATATAAAAAACATGTGCATTATTATTTGTCGATAATGATGTTTTCATTTCGGTTGTGTTTGTTTCCATATCATGTTTAAATGAAATTCGGACGGAGAAATTTTTAAAATTAGTAGTCTTGAAAAATTAGTCACTCGCAGCGCCATCTAGCGAGAGGACATGAAACTATGCTCCCAGAAGTTAATCATGTTTTAATGGATAACAATACACATCCGTATTACTTCTCGGATATCGACATTGTTATCGTTAAACTTTGAACCATTTATCACACATACAATAAAATACTAAATAAACTTATAAAAACCAAAATATTACTTTGTTTTTAAAGTTTGAAGTTTTAGTAAATATAAATGTAACTGATATTATACTTTTTATATTATTTATATCAAAAGTTACATCAATGATTATGTAATTATTGATTTAAGTTATAATTTAATAGTATACAAAACGTTAAATTTTGAAAACATAATTTATAAATTCTCCCTTATCAATTTCAAACTTTTTTCATCATGTAAAAAATTATATTGATTTTATATCTATTCACTGTGTTGCTAAAATGGTCAATTCTTTTTCTCAAAATTCTGATTTAAAATAATTTTCCCCTTTAAAACTATAAAATTATAATTATTTAAAATTTAAAATCTATTATTAACCATAACGAAATTCGGTTATAAGAAACTGTATGTATACAGTCACTATATATCTTAAAACAGCAACAGAATAAAGAATTGTGAGAAAATTTTATAAATGTAAATAAAATTTGAATATTTTGGAAATTTTTAATTTTAAAAAAAGAAAAAAAGTTGGAATAAAATTTAAAAAAATAAGTGCGGGTGTGAAAAAGTTTGTTTTTGTTGTTTTTAAATATAGATGACACGTTGGTCTAGTTGGTCTATTTCCAAGCAAGCCAAGAAGGGTTTTACCTCCCACACAAAATAACAAAAAGTTCATTTGACATGAGTCACAATTATCTAAAAAGTTGATCAATAGACGTTTGATGTTTGCATCACATGCACAAAAGCTCTCTTCACTCTCCACAAAATTCATTACTCACTTGTGTAGATTGCTACTCTCCTTCTTCCGGTTTTCAAACTTTTTTCCTGTCTTTCAGACGATGTTTTATGTTCACTATCGACTTCTGAGCCTATAACAAAAAAACAGAGACTTTATTCGCTGTAAACTCCAAATTGTTTATTTAATTTTCTCGGGAAACCTGAAAACAAAATGGCGACTGTACAAGTCAGTCAGTAAGTCCAAATTTAGCCTGGAACGAATTTACGATCCTCGAAATTCCTGTCGCCATTCTTTCCATGACAATTCAAAATTATTTGAATTATGGTATCAAGGTCCCAATAAAACTAACTATAAATTAATCAATAAAATAGGTTTAACTTTTTACTAGCATAATGTAGTGTTTATTGTATTATTATATTTTATATTACTTTGTTATAATAATGTAAAGAAATAGTGTTATATAGCATAGCACTTTTAATTCATATAAAACAATAAAAGTAAAATTTAAATTTCATTAAGAAACTGCTATATTTTAAAGAAAACATTTCAAACTTTGTTATTACACATTTAATACTTTGCACTTTGTTATTAGATTTCAAAGACAACAATGTAAACTTTTTATATAGGATATTTCAAAGTCTTACATTTTTGAAATAAATTTGATAAACTTTTCACACTTTGCTGCATTTCAAAAAACAAACTTTGCATCTTGAAATTGACCAAAACTTTTTTAAACTCTGTAAACTTTATTGCAATTAATTTAACAAAAAACGTCTTTACTACATTAATTTCTAAGAAAACTTTGCAAACTGTAATTTTAAAACAAAAGGCTGTCCAAGTGACATTAATTGAACTTCTACGTATCGCGATGCAAAACGCGCAAACTTCATTACTACTATAAAAACAGAATTCAACTTCCCAAATTAAAGCGAAACAGAATTATGGAAATAAACTGTTCTAAGCTGGTGGCCACGCCCCCTCGGTTTCATTCTCCAATCTATTTATACGTTCAACACAATCTGCGCATTACTTTTCACGAATCGACCATTGTGTCTGCAAAAAACAGCGGCCATTGTTAAGGAAAAAATAGGCTTATTTACCGTTTACAGGTTCGAAAATGGGAAAGTGGTTTTCTCCAAGGTTGGTGGTGGTGGACAAGAAGCGAAAGATTGTGCGGCACTTGGATCGAAGAGTTGAGTTGCAACTGCGTTTGATGCACAGATGCAAACGGATGAACAAGAAGCCGATTCTAAGTTTAGACATGGCTGCCACTGAGAATATCTCAGCCAATCGCGTGAAGGCAGCCATCCACCCGCCCAAACCGATCCGGACGACAGTAACTCGAGACTGCCCTTTTTCGGAGAAATTTCACATTCACCAACCCCCTAAAATGGCACCCATTCGGTCCCAAAAATCCAAAATCTCCACTCAAACTCCGTCGGCCGAAGCGCCTTCACTCCGTTCATCTAAAGCGTCGCCTCCGAATCGAACGAAATCCCCAAGCTACACCGGAAACTCAAAGTAGGTGGCGCCACTTACGATGGGGCACAGCGATCGATTGAAACAACAGGACCAGCTACATTACAGTCGGCTCTTGTTGTATAACAAATCATTTGTTAACAAATCTCAATATAACGAACACCTCGATTTAACGAACAGAGTGACTGGTCCATTCACTATCCCACAATACTAAACGACTCTGTTTACAGCGAACGACAACTCAATGTCGCGCTTTCTTCTTACTAGTAGTTTCCTCGCCTCGGTCCAAACAATTGCTCGTGACCGGTGACACAATGAAGTAGGAATAATAAATGATCTGTAACTGTGAAAACGAGCTTTATCCAAGGAATACTTCTAATAAAACTGTAGTACATTCCTCAAACGTGGGTCAACTTGTAAACCGGCGGTTCGGGCTTGGCGGGCGTGTCGTACACCCTGACCGGCTTCATGGGCCTGATCTTCCTTCCGCAGTACCCGTCCTTGCGGTGCCACAGACCCGACCGGGGTCTGTTGCCCAGGTACCTGTTCATCTGCGGGGTCCCCAACTTGATCTTGTTGTGGTCCACGTTTGACACCCTTCCTGCGCGACAAACGGAACAACCCTCGCGCCACGGTCCAAACCGAACCTTTGATGGGAAAGACTCACCGACAACTGCCATGCAAGTCTCTTTGAGGGATGCCTCCCTCTTGGACGGCAGCTGAACGATGACGTTCCCTTCCGATCTCCTCAACACGGTGCAGTAACTTCCCGCGGCCCTCGCGAAGTGCCCGCCGTGCCCCGGGAACATCTCCACGTTGTGGACCGCCGTTCCCAGCGGAAGAGCCGCCAAGGGCCAAGCGTCGCCTTCCTGGGGCCTGACTTCATAATGGACCCCGATGTTAATATGCCCTTTCACCCGCTTCATTACAAAAAGGGGCCCTTACCGGGGTTCCGCGGGATCTCTGCGGAGGTTTTGATAAGGTCCCCTTTCTTCATCTCGGAAGACGCCGTGATCCATCTCTTCTGGTCACCCTGGGCCACCAGCGCTATCTTACCGGACCTTATGGGGTCGTACTTGATGCTGATGACCCTTTCCACGAGTGGTGACCCATCTTCCGCAGGGGCCCTCACATCCTGAACCCATCTCCATTTATGTTTGCAACCTCCACCTATGCAAGCCGCTACAACTCTCCCTGCAACAACCTTAACTTTAACTTCCTTTCATCCTATAATAACACGTTTATTTCATTTGATTTCACCGGTCACTGGGTCCCTTCCTCCCATTTTGATGACTCTCAGGGGCCTGGTGGTGTACTGGCCATCTTCAGGGTACACCGGCCTTTCCCTGTAACCGACGGCTTTCACCGTTTTGTACTTGAACGGATTCTGTCTGCCCACGTTTCTACTAGAAACTACGTTCAAGGGCACTCCTGGGTCCAGAAGGGCCTTCAAAAGGCCCCTGAACGACCAACAGTTCTTCGACATCATCCTCGCGAAAACTTTCGGCGGATTTCGGCCGAATTTCTACTTCGATACGTACCGGTACGTTTCGGTTAAGTACCGGTACGAAACGACAAATCGGATGTCGACCCTGTATCTGGCCCCGCCTTCTATTTTCAAACGTAGCGATTCTATTGGGGGAACGGGGATAACTTCGGTGTCGATACTCGCATCGAAAGTATCGGTCCGTATTTAAATACGCTAGAGCAAAACACACAGAGGGGAAAACTACGGTAAACGGCGGTAAACACGACGCGCGCGCCATCTCGTTTCCAATATCAGAAACAGAGGCAGAGAAACGACTGGATGCAGTGGCGCCATCCAGCGTCTCACATCAAAACTAGATGGAATTTCTGCATGCGGACCATTGCAAGGTTGCAATCTACTTTCATTACGTTCAAATAAACGCCGCCCCTTTAATTACGAGTATCCCCTGACAAAAACAACTTTATATCCTTACTTATATAAATAGTGAAACCTGTCTATGGTGGAATGGAAAGTTTCCAGCATAGACAGGTTTAAAAAAGTAACAATAATAATCGCGCAGTGTGTCATTTGCCTAAAAACATTAACATTTTCCACCATACACAGATTCCACCACAGACAGGTTTGTATGTAGTACAGTGAAACCTGCTAACACGACCGTGTTACACAATATAAAACTGGAAATTCGAGTTGAAGCCCATGTTAAAAGGGGCTAACATGCTATGTTCATGCTATGCTATTTTGTTTTTGAATGCGCCTAATACTGTCTATAGTGGAAACCTGTTTATAACGGAAATATTGTATAATACTGTACATATAGTAAAAGTTTTAACTTTTGAATTACATTCCACATGTTACCACAAGTTCAAAATGAACCCCGACATTTAAAAATATAAATTCTGGGTTAAAACAAAAAAAGGTCAATTATTCCGCGGAAATTCTTTAATTTCCACTGGAATCCGGTGGACATTTGCCGTTTGGCTGCACCTTAAAATTTCCTGATTAGACAAATATTTACGAAAGGATGGTAATTAAAAGCCGAATTTGTTGATTACTTTTCCATGCGAGGAAACCTGAATAAGTTAGTAATCAACACTCGCATTTGTGCTTAATTTGCATAACATCTGATACGGGGCAAGTTGCAACAAATATCGACATTTTTGCTACTTATTTTCACAAGTTCCAAAATTCCGGGTTTTATATTTCTTTCCCCTTTAAATTATAAACATTTTGCGTCCCAAAGGAAAATAATATTAAAGTTGAAAACAGGAAAATACTGTTACATCGGCAAGCCATAACTCCGTGGCCATTGAATTCCTTTAGGAGATTACATTTGCTTTTTAGTCGCTTAGTGTAATCAAGGGCATTGAGTTTGTTTGCAGCTTGAAAAGGAAGTTCCTCCGCCGTTGAATGAGTAAAGAGGAAAAAAAAGTAGTTCCTCCTTTTGTGCACTCAGATTAAATCTGCCATACTTGGGAGCTTATTGTTACCTTTTCCCCCCATCCTTTTCTGCTCCAAAAGCTTGCTGCCGATTGGATTGGATTAAACCAAGTGATAGTGGCTTGGGGGCGTGGCAGACGCCGTCCAATCAAATTAACCTGCCGCCCGGCAGCGCCACCATCCGACGTAACTTTAAATCAAACTCCCATTATTTTTTTTACATTCACCTCAGCCATTTTTCTGTATTTATATTTTTTACTTTTAGTAATTTAATATATTAAATACTATTCTCCACAATACTATGTTAATCAACATTAAATGTGTTACTAATTAATTAAATATGTTATAAAATAAACCATATTCATGTTTTGGTTTAAAAACAGTATATCTAAATATCAATATTTTTTAATATAGCCTACACTAATTAAGTTATTTCTATATAAGTTTCTTTCCAAACTAATCTACATATTAATCAGCATAACAGTAACTTCAATAGGCCTATTATAGACTTTAAATTATTATTTTTAAAGTGATCATCTCAGCAAAAAATAACAAAAATACAATATTCTAAAATTAATAATTTAACTAATTAAATTCAAATGTCATCACTTTTGGAAGGATATTACAATGATATTACCATATTACAAAAGATGTATTTGTTATTCAAATAACTCAATTTTAAAACGAATTATCAACAATTGATGTTTCTCAATTTTAATTATTCAAGTTATTTATAATTAAATTTCTTAAGGGAAATTTTTAAAATGTTAAATTTCAAAAACTGTTTTAAATGAATTGTTATTAATTGATTTATTTATCTTCTAATTGCCATTAAATTAAATTACAAATTAGGTTGGAAAATAGTTCCTTATTTAAGATAGTATTTAGATAAAAATTATATAATTTGGGGATTAATTTAAATGACCCCATTTGGAGTGACAAAAGCCAAATGCAAACATCGACATAAACAACATTAAAAGGAGCGCCCCCTGGCGACCAAAACAGCGAATTACCGATTAATCTCGCCATGTAAGGCGAAATTAATTACCATAATGACGCATTATTACACGTGCAGTCGGCGCGGAGGGATACACGCATTCGAGGCCAACTTTTGTTTGTCGTAAACAGGCTGCGGAGTTGGGTTGAAGGCGACAGGGGGCGCCACCGTCGTATACAGCCATTATGCGCAAATTAACTCTGCGCCATCCAATCGCAATAATCAGAATGACAATCGGCCGATTCATCGATTAATCGATCCCCCGGACGACCCTTTAGGCCTATTTACGAATATCTTAATTAATTTTTGCCAGCAACATATGGGCAACCACCCCTTACTCGTATCTCCTCCCCCCGCCCGCTTCCCAAGCCACGCCCCTTTCCCCCAGCCAACTCAAAAGTCATTAGCCAACCGAATACAAGCAAACATCAAATTGGGTTGTTGCATATAAAGCAATTTGCAAATTGCTGTCTTCATATTGTCTAATAGTGATGCACTATTTCTAAAACATTTTAAAATTATTCGCTAATTAATATGCGCATGTAACAAACTTCTACATTCGTCACAATATATTAATTATTGCCACACTACGTGCAATACAAGAATTGAATAGTAATGAAATTATCGACAAAAAGTTTTTTTAATATAGGTAATTGTTATTGTGACGATTTTAAAGTTATGAATTTTGTGACGAATAATGCTATGAAAATATCAAAACAGTTTAAGGTGAGAAAATGGTATACCGTGACCAATTTACCGCTGCGGCACGCGCGATGAAATTGTGACGAATATATTATAATTAAATAATGAATATCAACACAAAATTGGCAAGTTGAAAATATTAAAGGTGAACTGACACGGTTTTGGAACATACCCTGAAAAGTTGCCAGTTTATCGATACGGTGCCAAACAAACGATTGGCGCTAACAAAAGTTTTGTTAAAATTGTTAAAAAAAGTTACGACTAGTTAGAGATGCGACGCCATGGTGTCACAGATGCGCGATGTCACAGCATCTTATTTTAAAAAGGAGCTAAAAAGGAGGAATCAGTTTCAGATGTCTTTTTAAATTCAGTGATTTAGTTAAGACATTGCATGATTTTAATGTGCATTCGCAGACAAAAGTACTGAAAATACGATACTATGTCACGCTCCTTTTCGCAAAGCATCTTAAAAAGAGATACAACTTGTTGAATCATATGAAATTTAGACAGGTTTTGGCATGCGACATATTTTTCTGCATCTGCGCTGCCAGGAAAGCGTTTCAAGTTGAGCTTTACTGTTTCATCACAAAATACAGGTTGATGCTTTTAACTGCACACCAAATAAGAGCATACCCTTACAAGGGACAGAATAGCGTACCATTCGGGTTGCCGCACGTAACACGGACATTACGCGGCGTATATAGAAACTTGGTAACGAATTATTCCAAGAATTTGATTGGCCACAATGTTAACTGCTTAAACGAAGCCGAGCCACCGTTTCGACCAATGAGGTTCGAACGTCAAAGTCACGTGGCAAGCGGCACAAGGCTTAAATAGCGCTGCGCGCGACGCGGGCGGATCACTCGGGGAACTGGCAACAGCGACTAATGACGTCACCGTACCACCTCCACCTGCCGCCGTTGCCGGACTCTCCGTCCGTTTCGGCATCTTCGGCCGCCGGAGACGTCCTACTCGATGGCTACATGTTCGGAGCGCGAAGACAGGTTCGCGTCAAACTCTTATCTCCGCTAAATTATATATAAGCCTAAAGTTCCCTGTATTCCATGTTATAACGATTCAGAGGAGGAGTAGGACCACCTTCAGTCCTCAGCAGCTCAGCGAACTGGAGGGACTTTTCCAAAGGACACACTACCCCGACGTGTTCCTACGGGAACAGATCGCGCTGCGCGTCCACCTTTCCGAAGCACGCGTACAGGTGAACCTTTATGGCTAAACCTGTCTAATGTGATATTGCTGGGACCAGACGTAGGGTACCACTTTAGACAGGTTCTATACTGTATAACATGATTTCTTCATATTGAACAAAACTGCAGTCATATACACTGCGTGTTTCCATGGTCGAATTATTTCATTAATGTCGAAATAATATTTCAACAAATAAAATAATTTGTTGCGGTAAGAATTACAAACGTGATCGAATGCATGGGCACGTGAACGTTGACATCCGGCAAAGTTAGCAGGGTTTTTGAAATCTAAGATAATCCTGTTGCTAACTGGTCCTTTACACAATCATATTGTGTCTTAACCCGGGGGCCCCATCCTAACCAAATTCCATATACCTCGCAAGCAAGTGCGCTAACCCGTAGGCCCATATGGGTTGCAACACAAGCATATTTAATGCACACAAGTTTTTAGGTTTCCACAGTAGACAAGTTTTTCTTGGTCTTATTTTGAAAATTTATCGTGTCAATTGGTGCAACAGATTGAAAGTTTCCACCATAGACAGGTTTCACTGTATATAGAAAGTCACTTGACCTGTTGCTGGTTAAAATATGTGCGCAGGTTTGGTTTCAAAATCGACGGGCAAAATGGCGGAAACAGACGAGGCTTCGGTTGATCCAAGACGCATGGCGCATGCGCTACCTCTGTTTGGGAACGCACCCCAACGCAACCCCGCTCCCTGGTTGGCTGCCCCCAGCACCGCCCACCACCCATAGGGAACAACGCCTCCGACTCCGCCTACTTGGCATCCAACAGTAAGTTCATCCTTTGTTACAGTGGTGCCACCTAGCGTCATAGTGCACAGTTCATTTCCATGAACAGACTTTTCCATGAACAGACTTTCGTGTAGGAATGCGATGTTGCCATTAGCAACAGCAGTTGTGATGTCACACATTATCCAGCATGCACCCCGCCGAATCTTATGCCCCACCTTGTCATAAACCCCAGCCATCAACAGCTGATTTTGCTAAGGAAAAAGGCAACATGGCAACCAGAAACTGGTGGCTTCCTCATGAAACCTACGAGCTGTTATGTGTTATACGGGATTTAAATGTGATTGAATCAAACCTTGCGCCAAGTCTTTGCACACAGGTGGCGCTAGTAGCCCAAAAACTATAATAACAGATCTTATTTACAGTGCGGATCGTACACTGTATAGGATTTTCGTGGCAACCTTTGACGTATGTTTATGATGGAATCACAGAAACTATACGATTTGTCGATTCAGATCGGGAACGACGGAACACCCTACATCTGTGACGTCACACCGGGAACAAGATTCCTTCTGTCCCTATGTCTTACAACAACATCGATCAGCCGATCTGGAACCTACGACCGTCAACAACGCGAGGGACCGTTCGCCGCCGGAAGCTTCGGCGACGGCAGATGAAAATTCCGTATCCGATTAAAACAAAATAATTACGTATTATATATTATAGATGTCTTCATCATTAAAAAAGATGAACACAAAAAGCAATTTGTGTTGCAAAGTAACAACACTTTTTAAATATATGGAAAATTTATAAACGCGTACACTGCGTCAAAAAGTTAGTTGCAACTGATAACTATTAAATTCAATAATTTAAACGCAGCCTTGTTATGCGGTAAACAACGTCCAAGTTGACATTTATTATACAGGGTTATTCAAAATGATGGACCCATATTTCAAAACTCTATGCTTCCTGAACTATACGTTGTATGTGAGTGATCGGCATAGCCGTTGCGAGAGGAGGTCCAACAGTTTTGAGTGCCACCTCTGCTATAGCGCAATAATTACAGAAACGACCACTAGAGGGCCATTGCATTAAGAGTATAATATGGGTACGCGCGTCAACAGTGGCGCCATCTTTTGGCAATGATGCTAACGAATAAAACTTTGCATGGGTTGTGCAGTGAAAACAACCCATGAAGCGACCCTCGCCTCTAAAATGCGTAATCCACATTTGAATTGGGTATAATACAATCCAACTTCCTTTTGCATTAGGAGTCTTAAAACTAGTTTATTTTACCACCTAGCGATCATAATTCTTAACGGACCAACAAGCATATTGTTTTGTCCACCATCTTGAAACTAGTATTACTTAGTTCTATTGCTTTTGTATTCTATACAAAAAGCATATTTCCTGTGTTTTCTACCATGTTGGTTTATTGATGCTAGCAATAAATGGTCTGTGCATATTTGATGCCATGTGAGCATTGGTTATTTATAATATAAAATACAAAGCTGTTGTATTGCCAAATGTTAATTTACAAAATGTTTAAAATGCATTTTTGCGTATTTTTAAAAATTTTACCTTACATGCAAACGTGTTTTGGACCTATAGATTAAAATAATGCGATGCTTTATTACAAATTTGGCCTCATTTCAAGTGCCAAACCTTCGTCAATTGGCAGAATGGTCATCTAAAATACAGTATCTCTCAAAAGCAACTGGCCAACAAAATATATAACTATAATATATTTTGAAAGACACAAAGCTGCAGTGTATATAATTATGTTGACCATGACTTCTCTTAGCGGGTTTATCAAAAACCTTGCCCAATCATTTTCTACAACAACATATGTGTTTATTGCACGGTTAAAAGTAAGTGGCCAATGCGTTATAGAGTATATAGTTGGCTACAGTATAAATACCGGAGTGACCATTACCAGAAACATTACCACAAACATATGGCTATAGTTGTCAGAACATTTCTGATTTTATGAAAACAGCCAGGACAACTGCTGTTGAAAAAGGGGAAAACTTACAAGAGCGTTGCTAAACAACTTGGACTGAAACGAAAAGCAGTGACTGACATTGCAAGGTGTTCCTCCACACTGTGGACGGAACAAGACAGGTTGCACGCAAGATTGTCTACGCAACCCGGTGAAGACGCATCGCAACCCGAGCATCTTGCTGATGCCGAGCTCTTTGGAAGACGTCCATGCAGTAAAGAAACCGTACATTTCCAAAAAGAACAGGGCAGCCCAACTTCAATTTGCATGTCAGTACCAACACTGGACACCAAAGGAATGGTCCAAGGTGTTATGGAGTGATGAATACAAGTTTACACGGATCTGATCGAATACAGTATATATTCGATGCCTAAAAGTCCAGAGGTTTAATCCTCGTTGCCAGAATGGTGTTGGAGTTACAATTTGTCACGTATTTTTAATTTATTATAACCATAAATTGTATTGGCCGGTTACTTTTGAACTCGAGAGTTACTCTTGATGGTCATATCTTGCATGGATAATGCAAGCAGTTGGTTCATGAAAAATGCATTGTAAAACATCGTGTAAGACATGTATATTGGTTATTCAAATTTATTAAAATAATTCCTTGTAAAAAGACATTTTAGACAGTTACTTTTGTGTGCTACTGTATACGAGGAGCAATTTACAGTAAAGGGAACAAATTTGTACCGTAGCAATTGAATTATTGAACGACAAACAAAAATGTACAAAAAGCGGCAGTCGCATCGCCATTGCTGGAAATGGACGTTATTTTTCCTATGGTCAAGTAACCATTTGTAAGGTAACAATTTTAAACAATACTTTAAAATGCATATTAAACACTAAGTTATTTAACATCTGACATTAAACAGCTTTGAATTTTAAAATAAAAAGTGGCTAATACTTTCCCGGATAGTCCACATACATTACAAAAATGTATGCTATAGTGTCAAAATGACCCCTTTGGTAATTCTAGTCTTAATTATTGTTCATAAAACCAGTGACTGACCACGTTTCACTGTGAATTGATGACGCAATAGAGCTCTTTCATACACGTGACAACGCAGTGCATCATGGGATTCTACCAGCCCATTGAGGTACCAAATGACCATGACATTACGCTTATAATCAAGATCTGCAGTTACACACGTACCAAGTTAAATTTGTCATGTTGGTATACCTCAGTGAGCGGATAATAAGCTCCGCCCCTGGGCAGCGATGTCATGTGAAAGAGCTCTATGCAACAACCTATAAATTTAGGCCAAAAGAGGCCACAGCCAAATTCACCAATCATCGTCCGCAGGGCGGAGCCATGATTACCGATTGGCCGTTGCAGCCGTCCAATCTCACATCTGTTTTCCAGTAAAACCCACAAAGCGCATGAAATACGAGTTTGTAACGGCGCTTCGTCTACTCGACTTCACTCAACGAACGAAGCACCGAATGGGGAAAATCCAACGGCGCTTTTGTCCAAGGCGTTTCCAACTCAAAACATTATACAGTAAAACCTGCGAGAAACAGAAACCCATGGGACAGGACAATACCGTAAATTTGCTAACAGAAGCCTGTCTCCAATTGAACCCGGTTTCGAATTAAAGCCGCAGCATTTTGGCCAGACAATGCCGGCTCAAACTACGTTTGTGAAAGTGCCATTATATTCTACTAATTTTGAATAGAAGCCCGGGCTTCTGTATGGAAATTTACGGTACTTCCGTTTCAGATAGTTTTCCATTATAGACAGTGATTTTATTATGGAAACTGCCTCCAAGGGACTAAAAATCCTTCCGTTTTAGAAAGGCTTCCACTTTACACACACTGAGAGAAAATAGTTGGTCAAAATGACCAAGATGGGTTAGTCAAGACTAAATCTTAGTCATTTTGACCAACTT